>VWZX01006822.1:317050-512150 GCA_013399015.1 Galbula dea | reverse complement strand
AGGAAGGACATCGACCTACTAGAGAGGGTGCAGAGAAGGGCAACTAAGCTAGTCAGGGGTCTGGAAAACAGGCCTTTTGAGGATAGGCTTAGGGAGCTGGGCTTATTTAGCCTAGAGAAGAGGAGGCTGAGGGGAGACCTTATTGATCTCTTCATCTACTTGAAAGGCCATTCTAGGGAGGCAGGTGTTGGCCTCTTCTCCCTTGTGACTAGTGACAGGACTAGAGGGATGGGCTTAAGCTGTGCCAGGGTAGGTTTAGATTAGATATTAGGAAGAATTTCTTTACTGAAAGAGTGGTTAGGTATTGGAATAGGCTGCCCAGGGAGGTGGTGGAGTCACCGTCCCTGGAGGTTTTTAAGAAGAGGATAGATGTGTTTCTTCAGGGGATAATTTAGGGGTAAGAGTAGTGTAGGGCTATCGGTTGGACTAGATGATCTTGAGGGTCCTTTCCAGCCGTAATGATTCTGTGATTCTTTAGAGGGCTGGGTTTACCTTTGGCTCACACCTACTGCTCCTGGCAGTGAGTGTGTCCATGCCTTTCCCAGCTTGCTGTGGAGCATGCTACCTTGCAAGGAGTTGTGTTACCTAATGTAACTTTGCCCTTTAGGATAAGTGTTCCTGCAGCACAGAAGGATTTCTGCCTGTTGCTTACATGAGAGGTGCAACAGGCCTCTTCCAGCCTCTTAGAGGCAAGGGGGAAGGGACATTGTATAGGGATATGTTGGCTGCTGCCATCAAACAGGACATGGGGTTGAATCCAGCTTACAGGATGGTTTGGAGAGCATGCTAAATGCCCCTTCCTGCCCTGTGACTTGAGCAGTGCTGGTGAGAAGGCTTGAGCTCTCCCTGTACTTCCTCCTCCTCCCTCTTTCTGGTTTATCCATTTTTTTCAATACCCCACCACCTTGCACAGGAAAGAGATTGACCTATGAAGCACAGGGACTCTGCTGAAGGGCTGAGCAGCAAAGACTAAGAAAGAAGCTTGGGGTTTGGCTGCAAGACGTGTTTATATGTTTGCTAATGCCTTGGGCAAAGCACAGTGTGGGAAGAGAGATCTAAAATAAGAAAGATGGAAGCTTATATGAAATAGGAATCACTAAAAAGAGGATGACAAGGAAAGCAGCAGAAATAAATGGGACAGCAGCTCCAGCTTGAGACAGAAGGTGTGGTAGGAAAGCTAAGGTGGAAGCAATCGCTTAAGTCCCCTCTTCCTACATCTTACAAGTAGTTCTGCACAAGGCTCACCTTGTGTTCACAGAAAACATAGCCTATTTCCTGTGGGGTTTTGTGTAGGTGTGGAGATCTATCCTCAGAGCTGCTTGCCACTTAGCTAGCTTTGCTTGAGGAAAGGGACAGTTGCTAGGAGAGAACCAGGCTCAGATAAGAAACTAATAGGGGGGTGTAGCCATACTTGCAGCATCTTAGCACCAGGAGAAGAGAAGGTCAGCTCCTGTAAGAGAAAATGAGATTGCCTCTCAAGAGATTGAAGAGAGATGCTGGTCTCCAGAAAAGCCAGAAGTTTTGGCAAGGGGAAGGTACAGTGTCAGCACTGTGACCTGGTGCTATTTTTTTTTATCCCTTTAAAAGCTCCAAAAATCTATTTTAATCCTAAGATTGTAAAAGCTTTCAATGAACATCTGCAGTACCTGGGAAGGTTGAAGGAACTAACCTTCAGATTTCAGAGCCTGGGATGAGGAATCTGCTGACAGAGCTTTAAAATGGGTCACAGAAGAACAGACTGTCTTGTCAACCTGAAATAGACTGTCAAGGGAAAACACCCTTGCCTACTCACTGGAAAAGCTCAGGCTAAAAAGCCTGGTAATCACTGCAGCTCCGCAGCCCATTCAACTCCTTTGTGGAAAGTTAAGCTGGAATGTCAGAAACGTGAGCATCTTGGGCAGCTAAATCTGCATTTACTGATCGACCTCTTGTATAGGTACATGCTGGGGGCTGGCTTACAGTTACTAAGAGGCTACTGTTCCCCTTTCTGCCTGTGCAGTGGCAAGCATCTTACCCTGTGTATAGAAGTGCATGTAAAGTGTATCTGTAGCTATTGATATAAAATGAGGAGGAGGTTGAAACAGTGCTGGTTATTTCCAAAAACTCTTCTGAAACAAATCACCTATGTCTGTCTAGATGGTGTGTATCTGTCCAATGCACAATTTCAAATTGTTTTTCAGAAATGGCTGTCCTTCTAAAAACACTACCCTCTTTGAGGAAGGAACTCTTGTCTTTTTTAGAGCCACCATTTATCAGTGGTTTTAGTTGCAATTTGGTTGCATATAAAGTCAAAGAAAAAGAAATACTGCAGCAGTAGAAGGAATTTTGTTGTACACTTGGCAGTATTTGTCCACATAACCTAGTAGGGCTTGCTGTAACACTTCATAAAGCTTGCTTTAAATCATGGATTTCCACTAGGCTTGCCATCTTAGACACAAAAATAAAACAAAAAGTGATTGGCTACTCTGACCAGAGTTGATCTGCATGTGTAGTGAGTGCAACATTGGAAAAAGTACATAAAACTGATGTAGGGATGGACTGCAGTAAGCAAGCTCTTGCATACAGACAAATTGGAGGCCTCTCAGCAGATCTTTTCTGCAGATGAGTGAGACTTGACATTTGTTTAGAGAATCCACTAAATAGCAGGCAAACAACTGATGAATTATAGTATTTGAAATTACTGTGTAGTACTTAGGATATTTTTAGATTGCTATGTAAAGCAATAATAAAGACAATAATAAAAGCCTGACAGATTGGAGCATTTTCTGAGACTCAGGAATGATTTGAAACAAAGGCTTCTCAGGTCTAACAGGAGTAGTTTAACAACTCTAGTTAAAGTAGTGCTACTAGTGCCACTCAGGCTCTGTGTCATTTTACTCAGTACATGATGACAGGTAAGATTTATCAATACTTAAGTCATAAAGTCTTAATAGATGTTCATTGTGCAATTAGACATCCTCAGGTAGGAAAAGCTATTGAAGTCTTAAGTTTTTACAGCTAGAAATAGTGAAAACTCAAGATACTAACCCTTGAGAAATTCCAACATTCAGGGAAAAAGGGGTTTTGTTCCACTTGGAAACAAAAAAACCCAAACCCCTAGAACTCTGCACAACTGAAAATGTTTTTCCATTTTCAGGAAAAAAAAAGTTGACAGTATATTTATTTGAAACATCCCAGCTTTTCTAGGACTTCAATTCTAGAGATTCTCAGGCTATTGCCAAGAATTTAACCAAAGCTGTTATACCTTGATGTAGAGTGTGAATTTAGTAAACCATTATCATGCTGCTTTGAGCAAGGGTGCTTTGGGACTCCTAACAAAGTCTGTGTATCCAGCATGAGTGCTATGATATCTGCTTCCTGTTGGCAGGGACTCCAAAGCTTTCATCATCTGAAAGTGTGGATTTTCAAAGTACACTGCTCCAAGAGAGTGACAGAAAACATGGGCTGTCCTGAGGCCAGGGCACATGCAAATCATGCACAATGGTCTGCTGAGCCAGAAACAAAGATGCTTTGAAGAGCGACTATCTTCCCCGCTGGCCTGATGGCAGGGGCAACAGATGCTCTAAGAAACCAGATTTAAGCCAGAGTTGTCAGCAGTTCTCCTCTCTTTGCTGCAGCACATCCCACCAGGCTCCTTGTCCTGCATGCTCTCCTGTTAAACTCTTGAAGCAGTCTGAGCTTGAGGGAGTTTTGTGGAAGCCTGTTGGAGTCCTTGTGGAGCCTCTTGAGAGGCTGTTTAGTTAGTGGGGAAGGAACCAAGCAATGAATAAAAAAACACTCTGTGGAACTGCAACATTTCTGTATTGAACTTTTATCTTAGGGGATCCTGCTCTTTGTTAGGAAAGCTGTGTCAGGTTGTAGAGTTTTGGGATAGTGCAGCTGAATAGTTAGTGTGCTGATCTGTTAGACTGACTTCAAGACAGCTCTGCCAGTGTTGCCCAGCTCAGCAGCAGGCCCTTAGAATTTACATCTCCATCCTAAATTGTTGGAGAGCTTTGCAAGAGAAGTTTCACAAAACTACTGAATTTCAGTGCTCACTAACTTTGTGTGTTGGTGTGGAAGAAGTAAGCCACTGCATTTGTTTCATAAGACTTCATTTGCTTGGAGATACTTTGGATGAAAGATACTGTAAGTGCAAAATAACAGTAATAGGTCTATTGTACCAGAACTCATAGCAAAGGAGTATTGTTATAACAAAATTATTCAGTTTCTTGTACTCTGCTAAACAATGGGTAACGTGAGGATATGAAGAAAAACACTGGCTGAATTGAAAATGAAAGAATAACAAGCTCATCTGAGCACTGATTACATATCTTATCTGCCTCTGGCAAATAGCTGAAATGAATATTTCAAAATAAGACTTCTCTTTTCAGCAGAAAACATCTTATTTATGTTGTTAGCTTGGCCTCTCCGTGGTGCTCATTATTTTCCTTAGAAGGGAGAGAGCATTATGATTCCAGTCACCTGAGCTTATCTGGGAAAGTGCATGGCACTCACAAAGCAGGCACAGATTGAATTTCCAGCCTTGTATACACCCATCCCACTTTCTTAGCTGTAAAAGGGATAGGGATTGTGAGGATTGCTATAGAAACACTATTGGGATCTTTGTTGTTACAGCCCTTGGCTGCTTTTCCTGTTAGTCACAAGCTGGTGACCACAGAGACTATCCCTTGTGTGAAAAGTAATTTGGTTTCATAACTGAATATGGTGATATTGAGATGATTTAGACTGAGGGGCCTAGAACCTTATGTCCTCTCTCCACAGAGTCATTCCAGCCTGAAAACCTTCAAAACTAGCCTTCATTCTCAGGATTTACAACAGTGTCTAATGGGTACTAGCAGAAACAGCAAGAAGGGAGATCAATCTATACCATCTAGACTTGTGCTACTTGAAGTGTGGGCTGTGAAAGTGCCCAGAGGGGTTTATGAAGCATAGGAAAGGTTGAGTTCATCCAGAGGGTGATTGTGTAGGGAGGTCAGTTGTGGGCCTTGAGTTAGAGCTAGACCTTCCACTGAAGTCCTAAAGTATTGGCATGGAGAGCTGTCTATTAGCTGGTCAAAAGAACATCTTTCACAGTGAACAGCCTGTCAGGTGTTTTCACAACTCCCTGTTGCTATTCCTCTACAAAATAGACAGTCATATCATTGACTTGAGAGTAGTACAGGCTTATTAGCCTATTAGCAGTCCTTTGGCCAGCAAACCCTATGTGGATTGCTAAACAAATCTGAATGATTTCAGATGTAGATTGTTTCAATTGTTAAGATGGATTCTTCCTCATTGCTAGCAGCTGTCCAAGATGCCTTAAAGTCTAAATCATTTGTTACCAGCATGCAATGCACAATATATGCTGGTTTTCCCCTCACATTGCATACAGGATCCACTATTGTTTCAGAGGAAAGCTCCTTTGCTGAAGAGTTAACAAAAACCAAAACTATGCTTTTGTTACCACAAGGACTGTTTGTGGATGTGTAACTAAGGAGAGTTTTTTTGCTTGCACTCAGCTAAGCAAGTAAAGTTAGCAGCAAACTGTTTCTGGCATAACAATGGCTTTGTAAGGACCCTGATGAGAGAACTGTGACCTGCACCCCAGAGGAAGCACAGGATACCCAGCTAGTCACTGTGCCTCCCAAATGCACACTACTGCTTCCCCTAGCAATGCTGATCTTCACTACCTATTTCAAGAAAAGGAATATGCTTGCAGGCATCTGTCTGGGTGTTTGGACTTTATTCTTGAAACCTGTTAACTTTTAAAATGTGTTCAACAAGTGTTTGCAGAATTAAGAACAGAAGGATATTAAGCAGGTAAGGTTGTAATCTGTGAGTTTAAACTGCAGGAATATATCCATCAGATTAAGTTGAATGTTAATAGGGCATCTGTTCTATACCAAAGAATCTGACCTACAGTAAGGAGAGACATTCCTGTGCCTGTCTGGAATGGGTTTATAACTGGGTTACAGTTAGCTCTGTAATTCTAGCTGGTTTGATCTGAGGCCAGGAAAGAGAGATGGAACAGCTCACATAAAAATGTAGTCTCATGAAGTATTATTTCATTCTTGGCAGTTCTCTTTTCCTTCTTGTCTTACCTAGCTGTATGCAGAGGATTACTGACTCCTCTCTAACTGTACCAGCTTGCATGTGGAGCCTTGGAAGGATGGCTCTGGCAGAAAAATATAGGAATCTTGGGCAATTGTTGTTGCCCATGCCACCCAGGAGCAGAAGCAGAAAGGCAGTCATTCATACAGTGCTGAATAAATCCACAAGAGAACTTGGCAGAGAAAAAGAGCTAAATGCTAGTTGATTTGAACAATCTCAAACTAACACACACCACCTCCCTTCCCTCCCTACTGTCAGATCTGAATCAGCTTTTCTGCAGTGTGGAAGTGCTTTCCAGTAACCCTCTTGAGGAACAGTGAAAAGAATTCTCATGGGAACAATCAGCTAAAGCAACCATAGTTTAAAGGCCAGTTAAAACTACTGAGCCAAATTCAAGTCCTTCATCTGTATCTGTCTGAATCCTGTTGACATCAAAGGGCATAATTTTGCTTAAGTAAAAGGATAGTGATTATATGGTGCTGCAGGTCTGAGTATTTCTGGATCTGTTTACCACTTGACTGCAAGAGCACCAGCAACATTTTTCTGCCCCAGGAATGAGCAAGAAGCCATGACTGGTGTTTGCCACATTAAAAAAATCACACCAAATGAATAGGCAGAAGGACTTGATCTTGCCCCCAAATTACAGCTGCACTGACAGATGAGAATTAGGGAAATAAATAGGACTGCATGATTTATTCATAAGACCTACAGCTTAAAAAGAGGCTTTGGCAACATTGTAAAGAATTTCAGGAGACTTGGAAGATGTGTGGTTTTGCTCATGCTCCCTATACTCAAGAAAACTTCCTCCAGGTTCCCTGCTCCTTCAATGCTGCCTGTGAGGACTGCTCTGTTGATAGCAAGAACAAGCCTCAGACAACAGCACCTTGGTGGATCTAGCCAGGCAGAAAGGAAGGCTTTAAGAAACCTTTAGAACTAGCCTTGCTTGCTCCAGTTGAAGTACAGGATATGGCTTTTTCTGTTTATCATGAATCAGGGAGGGTAGATAGGGACTATCTACTATTGTCCATGGGAAATTAACCTGAAATAATAAAAAGGGGGGGGGGGGGGGGGAACTCTCCTGAGGCTGCACAAACTGTGGTAACATTCTTCTGCAAGTGTCTTTGTCTGGTGGTGGGTTTAGGCTACAGTAGAACATGTCTCCCTCTTTTGATACTGTTCTGCATATGGAGTTTGTATTGCATGGATGATCTTGGTTCATTTAGGAGCTTTTCCAAAGTTGTAAGGAGGGAAAAAAATGTAGATTAGTTGATTTGTTAAATCTATTAATTGATTCCTAGAATTGCAAGCTTCCTAGGTTTAAGGGTATCCTTTCTTCTTCCTTTAGTTACTTCTCTAAGGGATCAGCTAATCACATTACAGCAAATTCAGAGCAGCCATGGGTAAGCCCTGGGCAGCTCTTAAACATTTCCTGAAAGGTAGAACAGGTAGCTGGGTGGTCATAGGAAATCCTTTACTGTATTAAGTTAGGATTTGAACATGCAGCTTAGCTGTGTTCTGTCTCCTCTCCCTGCTCTTGTACGAGCATGGGGTCTGTGCTCTTCATCCAGGGCAGCGCCTGGCAGGGATCAGACAGTACACTGATCACTGAGGCAAACAAGATCATTTCCACAGCTGTCATCTGAGTAAAAATGAGGTTTGTTGGACCTTCCCCCAGCCACCCTCATGCAACAGTTGCTTTGGTCATTGTGGCTTCCCTATTTGATGTATTTTCCCCTCCATTAGCCCCCTTTTGCTTGCCCACCACTTTGTCACACTTGTAAATGTCAAGTGGCTTTAAAAATGAATCAGAACATTGTTTCTATCTCCCTGGGATATCAGACCACCTCCATCTCTGTACTTGCCCTCTAAAAGCTCTCTGTAATTGCTTGGTATGGGCTAAGTTGGACTAATTCAGTAACAGATAAGTGTGAAGTGAATTACTGGAACTTACTTGGTTCCTCAGCCAGATTTCAGACTTCCCACATCTTTTTCCTCAGTTGTAACAACTAATATGTTTAGTAGCTCATCCCACACCATATTAGCATCAATGCCAGGATTTGAGAGGATTTGCAAGTGTACTCATCCCTCACTTGCTCTCAAATTAGGCCAAAATTCAAACTTTATGCACAGAAACCCAAATTATTTTCCTGGAAATTAATCCTTGTGATTGAGTTAATTTTCAAGCTTTTAAAGAGGTCTTTAAATTCAACATTATATTATATGTAAAATACATGAAATTCTAAAAATATGATTGAAGAATTAAATGTAAATATAATTAAAAACATTTAAATACGAAATACAAATCTAGACAGTTGAAACAAGGATTTTTGTTGGATATAATATTTCTATTCTCAATCCAATTGTTTACCAAGATAACCAAGAATACCAACAAATCAACCAGCAAATGTCCTGTTCTGCTGCATGAACAGGATTCTTTACTGGAGAGAAATAATCTAATTCTGTGGCTTTAAGGAGCTGTTTTGTCTTGTATAGTGAGCATGGATTTACTTGAAGGGCTCTGGAGGCTCAGAGAACTCCAGTATGGTCTATATCTTCCCCTATCACATGATACAATTACAGCTGGCTAGCTATGAACCTCATGTAGTAGTTAACTCCCTGAAAACACAAGAGGAAATGTAGAGTTGAATGGAGAGTTTCTTGCTGCCCAGTGTGTAGCAGTTTGGAGTAATTAAAGGTGCAGGTGATGAGTTTGTTGTTCCTTGCTGTATCTAGTGCCATGTTCAGTCAGTCACTTCCTCTTGGTTTGCACTATCTCTTATGAGTGGGTTTAAGAGCAGCTATGGTTCTGAGTGCATCTGGGAGAGACTGTGTGATTAGGAGTGGATATAACTCTAGGAAAGTCTTAGGAAGGGGAGTGGCTTTGGGAGAGATCATGGCCCTGAGGATACATTTGGGGAAGCATTTAGGGCTGGGAGAGAGAGAGGGCTTGGGAGTAAATGGAGCTTTATGGATGTATTTGGAAGATGATGTGGCCTCGGGACGAGTGTCAGAAGTGGGCATGGTCTTTGGAAACAAACTGAGTCCTTGGTGTGCGCTCTTGGAGGTGGTTTTTGGAGTGACTATGCCTGAGAGTTTCAGAATTTGTCTTGCCTCTTGTGTGTGCTAGGACTGTTGCTTATGTCTCTGCTGGAAGGTCTCTTTTTGACCTGTCTTTCATCTGATATTTCCATGCCATCTTGCACCCACTGGACGTCAGTCCTCATGTAGATCTTGTGCTGTGCTGTAGTAAGGAACCTGCAGAAGAGAAGCAAAGCCAGACAGCCATTACACCTCTGGTTTCTAACCAAAGATTCACTGTAAATGTTACAATAAGACCTTTTAAATTCATTTGTCATCAAATATTCCATACAAAACCAGACAACAATACTAACTACTCCAGTGTTACACATGAATATAACTATATATACTGTAAGTATATATATATATGAGTATGTAATTATATTCATGCACAATGTATGAACAGTTGATGTTGCTGCCTGCAACTGTGAACCACTCTGGGGAGTCTCACATACAAGAAAGAGCTGGTGAACAGCTGGTGAAAGAGTTAATAAGCTAAAGGATGAAAGTACCTGGCAAAAAACCATCATCTATGCTTAGAAAAATAGATATATTTATGGGAGAGTGCTAAACAGCACAAATGGGAGCATCTCAAAATATTGTCCAAGGATAGATCAACAGTTACATAGGATGAAAATTGCTTCCTTTTTCTCTGAGTGAATAAACTGCAGTGGGTTTTTTTTTTTGGATGCCAACTTCCAGTACTGTACAGCACTTATAAATTCTATATGCACAGCAGCTCCAAAAAGGAAGGTTAATTTGTCTTAAGGTAGCCACCCAAAAAACAAGCCACCTCCTCTTGATATGCTGTTTTGAAAAAAAAAAAAGTGTAAGTGCTGAAAAGCCAACAGCTTTGTAGAGACTGCTGCTGTAGTGATGGTGATCCCACTCAGTATTTCTCTCTTCCTTACACAAGTGTTCTGCAGAGGGAGCACCCTGAGGGTTTGCTATGATGGAGATGACAGCCTAAAAGTCTGGGCAGCTCTTACCAACAAGCTCATGGTATCTATGAGCACATTCTCAACTCATGCTGCAGCAACCAGTCTTCTAAGAGAAACCAAGAAATGCCACAAGCACCAAGGTCCACATCAATAATTCTGTTTCTCTCCTTTTTTACCTCCTATCTTTCACTTTCCTGATCCTTTTTTTCCCTTTTCTTCCTCTATATGCCTCCCACACTCTCTTGCCACTACTGTTCTTGCCTGTTGTTCCTTCTCCATTTCTTCTTTTCATGACAAGATTAATCCATCTCCCTTCTTTTTACTCCTTGCTATTTTTCTCCTCATAAAAGATCTGTCTGCCTGCTGTGTCTTTAACACTGGCTTTTTAGAAAACAAACTCACCTTGCAACCAACAGCAAATTCTTTTAAAAGCATTCTTACAACATGGTCTCTAAGCCACGGGGGATTTTGTCTCTCGTTCACTTGGGGTGTGGGGGTTTTTTGTGGGTTTGTTTTTTTTTCTTTTGCCAAATCTCTCTTTGTTAGTATTTTAGTCAACAGAACCATTAGCTACCTTGGTTACTCTTCTAAGCCTTGCCACCTCTGCATCTCTCTTGTACTTAACAAGCAAAAATCCCAGGCTGTTTTTCTGCAGACTTTCTCCTGCATGTCTCTTTCCCCACACAGGAATGATTTATAGCAATTTATCCCTCCCAGAAAATAGAAGTACTTGGCTCTGAAAAGCTACTAACAATGCTGAGAATAAGGAAGACTGGATACAGAGCTCCTCTGTGAAATCACTGAGAATAAGCAGCAGCAAAAATGGTGGCAGTAACCCCAGGGCATGAGTGGGTCACTTCAGAGAAAGGTTAGAGAAGTCCTTGGTTTTGGCTTTCTCTTGTACCGTAAATATGTATTTGTTTTGCTCTTTAATCTTTGCATTATGGTGAGCTTGCATGAGGGTACATGTGATCAGTCTGGGCCTGTGATTTTTGCACTCTCAACTCCATGCAAAAGTTCTTCTTCCCTTTGTGATTATGCACACAACATGAGAGCTTCAGAAGCAGGCATGGTCTGGGGATCCAAGGCTACACCACATCACCACTTTAAATGATGGGTAATAGTCATCTTAAGGTCTTAACTGCACAGAGTCAGGATTAAGACTTCATTATACAAGTTAGTTGTACCCCTTTGTCTTCAGTGCTGGTTTTATTTCCACTATCTTCACATCTATTATACATTTATCAGCAAGATAAGAACCCAACAAAAAAGTAAGAGACATTGTCAGAGAGCTGATGGACTGATGGGCAGACTAGGTCTATAGAAAAGGGCAAATAGGTGGTGAAATACAAGTATGCACAGCAAAAAAGGGTAAGACTGTATCTGAAATGAACTTGGGAACCTTCATAAAATGTCATTAACCCATGTAGCTCCTTGCCAAGAGGCATCAGTGAGATTAAAACACATTATCTATATGTGGTTTTAAGATTTCATAGTTACAGGAGAGCAAATCAAAGAGATTTCTAAGGCACAGAAACTCTCCTTGCATTAAGATGCAAGACTGCCACTAAGATGAATCTCCCATGTAGCCAAGTTATCCTGTAACTGCCTTCATCAGGATTTCTTGCTTGTTTGATCACATTAACCGGCTTTGGCTGAGAATCAATCCTGAACTTATCAGACTGAAGGTGCAATGTGGCTGGGAATTCTTGTCTTCCTTTTGGCTTACAGATGAGCATCTCACTTTGTGCACAGTGGACATATCAAGATGGAAGATGGCCAGAATAGCTGTGGTATGGAGTTTTATTGCAGGCAGCTTCTATGTCAAGGCATATTTGCACATTTGCCCTCTTTCTGCTGCCTTTACCTGGCAGGTGAAATGGGGAAAGGTAAACCACAACATGAAAGAAGAATGTGTTTTTAAATCAGTCTGCAGATTTGACCAGAGCAAGGAACTATAAATACTGGCTTTTAGAGTAATGTGATCTAATTTCTCTAGTGTAGTTTGGAAGAGCTGTGGTTTCACCTGTATCTCTAAGAGGTCATTTGTGATAAAAAGCCCATAGTTTAGCAGCAGTTCAGGCTACATGTATGTGGCAGTATAAGTGAATGTTTTTTCGTGGAGCCCCTCTGCCTGTAACTCTCCTCTACCCTTCAAGCTCCTTAAACACCAGTTTTTTCTCTCTTCATGCCCAGAGCTCTTTCATTTCTGCTTCTGATCATTCCAGCATTGTATGAAGACTGACTTTTAAGTATCTGAAATTTTGAAGAGGTATTGTCTGAAATATGGTGTAGAAAGCTCAGAATCAGATTGCTTTTGAACAGTCTGAGTCCTGAGTTGGCAGCTCTAGCTGGCTTGCTCAGAAGCTCTCAGATTTGTGCTGTCACCTTGGTACCTGCTTCAAACACTCTCCGTCTGCATTACATAAGCAGACCAATGTGCTATTTGATTCCAGGTGTATAATAACTTTATTAAAATTCAAAACCTTTTATTAGTAGAATTAGTCAGTTTTTTAAAAATGTAAGACATTTACATGTAGATAGTTCTTTAGGGCAGGGAGGTGTTGTGAGTTTGTGAAATACAGATTCCAGACATGGTTTGACCTTGTTTGTTCAGAGAACACCAACGTAAAAAGTAAAACAATTGTTTTAGGTTTGTCTCACATGAGGGTGAAACTGAAGTAATTTTACAGAAGTCAGTGGGTAGGATAAGTCATTCCCAGTAGAAGGCTGACTAAGATTACATTGACAGACATCCACTGAATCACTCCAGGTCATCCCTTGGTGAGAGTATCCACCCATCATTGTGAACTGAGCTAATAGTACAATACTGTATATAAAAATAAAAGGCCCAAGGATTTTCTTCTGATTATTGCACTGATCAGGTGATAGCCTGAAGCATGAGAGTAGTTTACTTAGATTATCTAGATTACATGAGTAACCATTAAATTATATAGCACCTTTTGAAACCCAAGCTCAGGCTGGGGGTTTACACTCATCCAGCTCTGTGGGAGGTCATCTTTCTCTCTACAGTATGTGAAATTATCTGCCATTCACCTTTAAATGCCATACTGGCCAAGACAGCAAGGAGAAGAAGGTATCTACATTCAGTTGTAAATAAATATTAGCAAGCATTTCAGAAAATGTGTAACATTATAGACAGTGTAACAGAGTCCAGCTATAAAGTGAAGAAGTGAGCAGACATTCAACCAGTGATGAACAGGTTCTGGTAAGTTCATGTTCATTCGAGATTTTATTGCCAATTAATAAATAGGAATTAAAAACAGATACTAAGGCTTTCTTCTCTCTTCTGTGCAGCATTGATAATGATTCCATTTAGTTGGCCTTAGATGCTTGCCCAGAACACAATTATTTGCCTCTAGTGGTACGTTTTTGGTCTATTTTCCTCATAGCAGCCTGCACCCATTTCTGATCAGGGCTTACGCAGATCTTGATGCCTTTTCTGTCAATAAACCTGTAGGAAGAAAGAAAGCAAACCAAGCAACCATTAAATTCTAGTCTCCAAACCCAGGTTTACTGTTCTTGGTTTTTATGCAGAGCATGAGGAACAATGTGATAAAACCACATCACATACCAGATATAGTCATTAGTTTGAATAGCAGCAGTTAGCAGCATTAGTTCCCTATTTATGGCATAGGTAGGTGTGTAAAATACATGGTCGTGCACATACATAAAATCATGATGCACATTTACCTCCCAGGTTTGATAAAAATGCATGCTTGTGAGATTAAAAGACCAAACACAGCTCTTAGTAGGTGTCACAGTTATCCCAAACTCTTCCATATGATCTTTCCCCTTAGCTCAATTCAGTGCAGTGGGCTTCTGACTGCTCCTCCCTGACTCCTCGCTGAGAGTTTGTTTTTTTCCCCCCACTTTCTGGGCATGGAAGATCTGGCTGTTCAGTGAAATTCCTGCCAGCACCTGTGAGCAGCATGTTTCCCAGCACCCTGAGGTCCACCACCCTCCCCTCACTTCCTCAGCTGCCCGGTGACTGCTTCATGAAGGAACTGGATGGGTGGCCTGAGCAAGTTAGTTTTAGTGAGGTAGGCCACTATGATGCATTTTCCCTTTTTGATTGTAGCATGTTTGTATAGAAGAGTCTGCAGGTGAGTTGTGGATACTTACATGATAGCCTTTACTGGACCATCTTGCTTTGCATAGTTGACAAGGTTTTGGATGTTCGGTTGATGCTTAGAGAAAAGTATACAGCTCTTTTTGCGCATGGGCTGACTTCCAATGCTCCCTAGAAGGGCAAAAAGTAGATCAATGACAAAGGCAGTCAATACTATATGCATATTTAACCATAATTACTTCATAAATTAGGAGTTCCAGCAGACTTTTAGTTGTGGATAAAACATGGGTATCTCATGGTGTCCAGCCACAATACTAGTTATACAGGAGAGACTGATGTTTTTTGTGATGCAGCCTAACATCTGTAAAGCTTTATTGTTATTTCAATTAAGGTATCTTAATCCTCACTTGTTCTCCTGAACAGTTGTAGAATCATTCTTTCCCTTGGGAGTCACTGTTTCCACAGCAGAAAAGGTATTTAGCATCATTCAACATTAGGTCCATATCATCTACAAATGATGTCCATATGGAGTAACACTTAGAGCCTGCACCTTTACTGGGTCATTTTCCAAATGCTATCTGAATGTGGATCAGTAATTCCCCCTACTTGCAAAGTGAAGGAAAGGAAAGCAAGGCTATTTGTCTCACAATGGACATTCAAAACTAGCATAAAAAAAGAAATGTTGAAAGAAAGGGAGGTATATCTGCCAGAAAAGTAAGTGCTTGATACTCCTGCTATAAGTCTGGTTTCATAGGCAGTGGAGTGCTGTTTAATCCTCTTTCCTCCAACATTTTCACATGTTTCAGGGAAATGCACTGGTGATTAATCAAAAGGATCACTATGTCAGTGTAAAATTCTCTGGGTAGTTGTTACCTTACATGATGATAACTAAAAATGGGAGCTCATTGAGGTGAGATGGAGTATATGTATATGTTGCTGGAAGAATCTGCTTGCTAGTTTCTGATTTTCTCCCATCCATTAAAGACAGGTTTGGGAAGGCATGAGGGGCACAGACACACTGTCTCAAATTTCTTCTTAAAGAATTTGTAGACAAACTGACTTGAGGAATGTCCAAGAGCTTCTCAGGTACAACTTGCTAAATATAAAACCTGCTTTGTATAGTCTTGTTATCTGTGAGCTTTTCTATGTTGAAATAATTGGAATAGCTGAGGCAAACACACACCAGCCTTTGGAGAAGCTGTAGCATAGCCAGTGCCCCAGTACTGGCAGAGTTGCTAATTCTGGAGATTTTGTTTGCCTGAGGGAATATTTCTTCTGAGCTTGCTGTAGACACAAGTAATGCAATGTATTTTATAATGATTCATTACAAATATGTATCTTACTGCCTCACTCAGACTGGTTTTCAAAATGTGGCACCAAAGAGCTCAAAGAATCAAGCAATCCTTAATAGTCCTGGAAAGAGTCTCTGTCTACTACTAAAATATCCCCAGGGACTGCATGCAGAGAATACCAGCAGAGCTTCTCTAAGCCTGGGAATGAAACCAAACCGCTCTGCTCCTGTAGCTACCCTTCTCTGTTTTGTTTTGTTCTGGTTTTTCTCTTTTGGTTGGTTGTTTTTTGTTTGTGTGTTGGTTGGTTTGTTGAGTTTTTTTATCACTCTTTCCAATCCTTTTTCTATCTCTTAGCCTTTGTGATATTTATAGCAAATTATCCAACCCGAAGAATGACAATACAGACTGGCAGCTGTGATAGGAATCCCTGTGTTGCCGAGACCAACGGTGATCGCGTTCATCAGCATATGAGAATGTAGTGTGCTGTAGCTCTGGGGGCACTAGGTCAGCACACTCAGTGTGTAGCTACACACTATCTTGTGAATGCCTAGCAGGTCTCAGTTTGGTTTTGGTGTGGTTTTGTGAAGATGCCTTTTCTGTGTGTTTCTCTTTGCATAGTTTGGTGGGTTTATATAGGGCTTGTGTTTGAGTGTCTTCTGTGGCTTCTACGTGCATGTTTGTGTGGATCTGATGGTGTAGAAGATGACAGGTACTTATGTGTGTATGTTGATGTTTGTGTGATACATGTAACCAAATCCAGAGTCACAGACCTAAACATCACTATAGACAAACTGATTTAAAGCATGACTAATAAGCATGGCCTCCTTTCAGCACTCTTAAGGTTTTATGAAATCAGGAAGAGAGAGAAGACATTGTATAAATTAATTCCTCTCCTTTGCAGACTTTTTGTCATAGTTTAAAGTTTTTGTTCATAGTTTGCCTGTCTGTACCAAAATACTTGACTAGAAACAAGCAAATAGGCAGTGCATGATACAGAACTGCAAGAACTTTTTAAGATAGGGACATTAGAAGGATTAAGACTACTTAGAGAAAGGAAAATAATATCATAAAATACATGTAAATGTATATATCTGGAAAAAGAAAAAAGTACAACTTATTCAAGAAGCGTTTTTCTTAAAATACTATTAACCTACAGAGCTCATTGCTGTATGGCATCAGTGAGATTAAAAGACATTGTTTCTTCAAGGTTTCATGATTCAAGAGACAGAAATAAAGCACAGAAACTCTCTAAGTGTTCTAAGGTGCAGAAATTCTTCTTGCATTAAGGTAAAAGCCAGCCTTCACTTGGCAGGACATCAGATGAAATCTCCCATAAAGCTGCCCTTCTTGTGGTTCTGATCTGGATTTTTTGCAAGTTTTGTCTTACGAATCAGCTCTGGCAAAGAATCAATCCTGCTCATCAGAACACTGGTGCAATGTGGAGCAATTCCTGTCTTCCTCTTGGGTTGTAAACTTACCTTTCACCATGTGCACAGTGAAGATGCCAAGACAGTAAACGACCAGGATAGCTGCAGCTTGGAGTTTCATTGCTGGTGGCTTCTTTGTCAAGGCAGAGAAGAAAGTGGCTACTGTCAGCTGTCTTTCACAGAGTTTATATATTGTCATTTGGTGGTCACTTTTGGGGTGTCATGGGGGGGCTGACTATAAGAGGGAAAAATTGAGTGGCAGTACTTTTGTGGTGTCAGAGAACCACCTCCTTTTCCCCACCCATCCGTAACTAGCCCCCCTGTGAAGGCTTTTCCTGCTCAAACCCTGCTGTGGTTGCACTTGCTTCTGTGTTGTGAGTAGGGTTTGTTTCAAGGTGCAAAAAGTGAGAGCTCTTGTTCTGTAGTGGAAACCTTTAATAAATGTTCCTGTCCTTTCACACCTTGGTTTAGAGAGCTGCAGCTACCCTGCACCACAGAGGCACGATGTAACATTCAGAGTTACCTCTTTGACCAATGGACCACTTGAAATGGGAACTGTGGTCTAAAGGGTGGTGGAAACAAGAACACCTTGGCTTTTTCCATAGTGGCTGTACATAGTTGGTCACTTTTAACACATAGCTTTGGAGGTGTATCACTTTATCTCCTTTGTGTGGTGGAGCTTCTCAGAATTCTTCTGCTTTCTGTGTGATTTGATATGACCAAAGCTGCTATCACTATGTGCTGGGAGAAGGAAGAGTGAATATATTTGAAATACAGAGTCATTCAAACATAACTAAAACACAATGGTTTTAAAGAGGAATAAGAATTTATAAAGGTGGTGGTGGTGGTGTTTCTTAGGAGGTGGTGGTGGTTGTTTTGTTTGGGGTTTTTTGTTGTTGTTGTTGGGTTTTTTTGCTTCTGTGTTGTCTTTCTGGAATAAAGAATGGAGCCCAAAAAAGTAACCAGGCAATTAGAGAGGCACAATTTATAGGAAAGAAGAAAAAAGACCATTGCACTTTCATGGAAACATGGTGTTGGTAACTGGTTTGTTCCAATTGTACCTTCATGAAAAATTTCCTTTTTGGCAGCCTGTGCTAGTCCCATTATCCAGTTCCATATATCCTTTCTATATTGTGGTAGGGTGTTTTGAGTTACTGCACAGCAATGCTACATGCTAGCAGTTTTGTGCCTGAAAATATTTTTGAAGCAAGCTGTGGACCTCGAGGCCACACAGGAAGCTGCACCTGAACTGACATCATCATGCATAGCCTCTGAGCAGAAATCTCCTCTCTCGCTTTACACTCTGGAGCACTTCTGTGCCTGGTAGATAGAGGCATGCTTTGCTAGGCATACAGAGATGCAGCTCAGCCTGGTATGAATAGGTAAGCACTGAGCTGCCCGATGCCCGAGGTTGTGAGGCACTGATGTAGAAGAGCTGTCAGTGCAAAGCCTGGAGCAAGTGTCCATTCATGTGAGCCTGAGGTTTCCCTTGCCCTAAATTCCAGGCTGGTTGCTTCCAGTTTTCCAAATTCTTGATGGTACCAGTGTAAATTCCTTTGCATGGGGAAACACAGTAGGTGGAAGTCAATTCCCTACGACTCATCAGGAAAATTAAGATCGAGCTAACAATTGAGGTCAACTACTTGACTCCTAGGCTATAATGTCTGGTCTGTAACCTCAGGAGCAGGCTGTAGGTCTTGCAGGTACAGAACATACTGCTGGGTTTACTTGTATATACAGGTACCTTCTTTGTAATTTTTGGTTTGATTCTTTCATCTTACATATACCCTGCAACCGGGGGAAGAGCAATGGCAAAAGTACACAGTAAAACAAGGGGAAGGTACTTGGTGTTTTACTTGAATGCCAGATAAACACACTTGCAACACTGATGAAATTGTGATGAAATGGAAGCCAAAGCTTCAACCAAACCACATAAAGGACATGCCTGATGCCATATAGAGAAGCTGTATTGATCTTAGCAGCACTCTAGGGAGAAATCTATGCTAAGTTTGTGTCCAAGCAGTGTAGCAGCCTAGTGTTTTACTGAACATTGCCTGAAACCACTCCTTGAATGAGACATTTCAATGTTTTGGTACTTGTCAGCTTTGAGATGCAAGATAGCAACTCTGTCATTGATAGCAGAGAGAACTTTTCTCCCCATTAGGAGAGGAGATGCTTCCCCAGTTCTGCTCACTGATATTGTATGCACATGTTTGTGCGTATTTATTGTCTACAGCTTAGAAAGGAAGGGTCACCAGCTGTCTCAAGCATGACAGCTCAGAAAAAGTCTATCCTTTCCACAGAAGCTTCTGCTTGTTGTAGATTAATCCCTGACTTGTCATTAGAAAGGCTGCCTCTTCGGTTTTCCACCATTCTTAAGGTGGGATGGAAAAACTGCCCTGTGGCAAGTTTCTCCCCTCTGTAGTTCTCATTTGCTGTGGCCTCCAGTGCTTTTGTTTTGTGTAGCTGGCTCATGTCCAGTGAAGTCTGTGTTTTGTGGGCTGGAGGCCCACAGCCCTGTCTGTGGATGTTTGGTATTCTCTGATGTTCTAATGCTGTATAAGGCTCATTTTGTACTCCAATGCTAGTGTGCACTGCCTTTGTCCTGTGGCAAAAGCTTAGTGCAAGGTAAACAGATGTATAGACTTTGTTCTCTTACTGGTAAGTAACTACTTTAATAGCTACTCTGCTTTCTGCTAGTTTTGGCAGAACTCCTCCTTTAGAAATGTAACCATATTAACAATCCTTTCTCTTAATAGTTTTTGCTTGTAGACCATCTGCTTCCACTACTGTACTGCCAGCTCTTCCCTGGTCCTGCTAATGTGCTCCTTCCTCGAAGTATCCTGTGCTCTTAAATAAGTTAGTTGCATTCAGATCTTTCCTTCAGTCATCCAGCTTGAAGCTTTCAGATATGTAAAATCAGAGTGAGAATGATTTGCTTTGAAAGGAACCTTGAACCAAACATATGAAGGCTACTCTATCCTCCACAGCCAGCTCTGCAGTCAGCTGTATGCAGGCATGCCCCTGGTTTGCATAAGTTATAAGCTGACTCCACATGAATGTGCCGTTCTCTGTATGGCAGAGTTCTTTGATCTGTCTTTCATTCCATGTTGTTTTGATTTGATTTTGTTTAGTTAGAAGCTATACAGTCACCCAAGAGCTTACAAAAGGAAGACTCTGATCCTCATCTTTATAATCTTAGTCTTGTGTGTTTTGATTCTTTGTGAGATGCATACCAGGAAGCTAACCCACCATCATGCAATGCAATTTCTTCAGGGAAACACAGAGGCGACTATAGTTCAATCCTGTGAAGGTATCTAAATATTGGACATGCTGAAACAGGAGCCAAATACCTTTGGGAATTTGTGGAATAGTCTCAGTCCACCTTATTGCTTGTTTCTTCCTTGTTTTGTTTATTTCCTTTTCTGCTTTCTCTTCCTCAGCCCTCATGTAAAACAGAGAATGCAGATTTTATTGAGTTTCCTGTGCGTGCCATATCTGTAGGATCAAGTATGTGGGAACCAAGTCTTATTCTGCTAGTCTTCAGGAAAAGAAATGAGCTTATTGTGTGAGAAATAAATACACCTCTTGGTTAACCACAGGTAGTCAGTGTCTGTAGACAGTAGAGATGGATCTGAACCAATATGTTGCTTCTGGGTAAACCCGAGCTTTCCTCAGAAAACTGAAGAATCATAAAATCTATGGAGTCATGAAATAGTTTGTGTTGGAAGGGACCTTTAAATGTTATTTAATCCAGCCCCCCTGCAATGAGCAGTGATATTTTCATCTAGACCAAGCTGCTCAGACCACCCCATCCAATCTGACCTTTAATGTTTCCAGGGATGGGGCATCTGCCTCCTCTCTAGGCAACCTGTGCCAGTGTTTCGTCAACCACATCATAAAAAAATTCTTCCTTGCATCGAGTCTGAATCTACTCTGTTTTAGCTTAAAACCATTAGACCTGGTCCTTGCACAACAGACCCTACTAAAAAGTCTATCTCCATCTTTCTTCTAAGTCCTCTTACAGTATTTACAGGCCCCAATAATGTCTCCCTGGAGCCTTCTCTTCTCCTGGCTGAACAACCCCAACTCTCTTGGGCTTTTCATCATAGGAGAGGTGTTCCAGCTTTCTGATCTGGCCCTCCTCTGGACCCCACTGCAACAGGCCCATGTCTTTTTAGTACTGAGGGCTCCAGAGCTGAACACAGCACTCCAGGTGGGGGTTTCACAAGACTGGAGTAAAGGGGCAGAATCACCTCCCTTGACCTGCTGCCCACGCAGTTTTTGATGCAGCCCAAGATATGGTTGGCTTTCTGGGCTGCAAGTGCACGTTTCTGGCCCGTGTTTGAGCATAATCTGAAGCCTCCCTTGCTAGGTTAGCAAAGATGTTCTTACTGTGCTATCTCAAGCAGGTCATATCTCAGGATCCATCAGCAGAATGGTTCCTCAGAGAAGCTGGAAAAGCCATTTCTGTAATAATGGCAGAATTTTAACCAGTAGTGACTGACAGATGGAATAACTGGGCTTGCTGGAGTGTTTATCTTGTTTCTGCAAAGCAAATTAACTTAGATTCATTAATAACTTGGCTGCTAGAATAAAATATATACTTACTAAGTTTAGATAACATGAAAGCAGGAACAACTGTAGTCATGTTAGAAGGGAAGCCAGTATTTCAAATTATTTTAATGAAATGTGAAAATGGTCTTAGAGGAAGAATGAAATTCAGCATGGTGACTAAATATGAATACAGTATAAACCTGTATGTGCATAATATCTGGATTCTTTTGCTCCATGATGGTCATCACAGAGAATATGTTGAGGATCTGAGATTGTTAGGGGAAAGGAGGAGTTTAAGGTATAAGAACACACACCATCAATGTTTGTATACCTCACTCCCATCTGTTGTACATGTGCTATTATTTAAAAGCACACAGACTTTTTCTTGTCACTGCCATTAAACACTTTTGCAGTCATATCTATTTTAATGAACATTTGGAGTGGGTCTCTGTAAAAGAGAATCACAAATAAAGCAGCAGGTTCTAGGCAGCAGAGCTCTAAGCAGAACCAGTAAGTCTGCATTCAACTTTGTCCTTTATCTACTAACTTCTCTTCCCTCTGCCCAAGAATTGTTCTAACTCTTCAGCATGCGTTCTTGTGTGCCAGAGAAAGCCAGGCATGCTCCCCACATGCTTGTGGCTGTCTAGTTTACCTGTGCTGACAGGCCTGCTGCATTGAATACCACTTTTCTGCTGCCTTTTCCTCACAGGGGAGGCACTGTGTTGAGTCTTTCTCCTGTTCAGGCATTGAGTTTTGGAAAATTTGTAGGGATTTCTGCCTTTTGTTTACCATTAAAAGGATTAGAACTAAAACATAAGGGAACCCAGATGAATAATGCAAAATCTTTTTTTTAATATCACCCTCTTGAACTTTCCAAAAGGGAGTCATTTGGATTGATTTCTATGTTTTCCCCACATAGCTGATTTCTAATACATGCATTTGTTTTAAACAATAATTATACCTTTAAGTATTTTTAATAATGAAATCATCTTGAGGTTTAAAAGGGGAGATTAAGATTTGACAAATTTTAATTTGCTGTTATGATGTTAACTCCTATGGCTTCCAGGAAAAAGAACAATAGAGAGGAAGGTAGGAAGAGATAATTCCAGAATCTTTGCAAGAGGAATCCAGATGGGGTTTGTTTTGTTTTAATGAGTATATTTTTAATTCCTTCAAAGCAGTGTGCCCAGGTGGCTAAGAAGACCAATGGCATCCTGGCTTGCATCAGGAATAGTCTGACCAGTAGGAGCAGGGAGGTGATCTTGCCACTGTACACGGCACTGGTGAGGCCACACCTCAAGTACTGTGTGCAGTTTTGGGCACCACAGTTTAGGAAGGACATTGAGCTACTAGAGAGGGTGCAGAGAAGGGCAACTAAACTAGTCAGGGGTCTGGAAAACAGGCCTTTTGAGGATAGGCTTAGGGAGCTGGGCTTGTTTAGCCTAGAGAAGAGGAGGCTGAGGGGGGAGACCTTATTGATCTCCTCATCTACTTGAAAGGCCATTCTAGGGAGGCAGGTGTTGGCCTCTTCTCCCTAGTGACAGGACTAGAGGGATGGGCTTAAGCTGTGCCAGGATAGGTTTAGATTAGATATTAGGAAGACTTTCTTTACTGAAAGAGTGGTTAGATATTGGAATAGGCTGCCCAGGGAGGTGGTGGAGTCACCATCCCTGGAGGGTTTTAAGAAGAGGATAGATGTGTTTCTTCAGGGGATGATTTAGGGGGAAGAGTAGTGTAGGGCTATCGGTTGGACTAGATGATCGTGAGGGTCCTTTCCAACTGTAATGATTCTGTGATTCTGTGAAAGAGAGTTATAATAGCCTCTGGAACAGTTACTTTTCTACGTCATCTCTCAGACAAAGAACCTTCACACTTCCTAACCATGCAGCTGGTGAGGTACACTGTCTTGCTTCACAGTGGTTACTATAATATGACAATGTTGGGCCACATCGCGTTCCACAAAGTGTTGCAGCGTTCCTTAAAGATCACAGCACTTGATCCTCATCTGCCCTGTGAAATGAGACTTGGTGTTCATGCAGCTGTAGCCTTAAACAAGTACAGGCTGAGAAGTATTTTCCTTTCAGTTGGCTTTTGTATTTCCTCAGCCATTTGTTCAATGAATCTGTAACAGCAGGAGAGCCACTGCGCAAACGAAGACTTAAAGGAGAGGGGCAAGGAAAAAAAGAGCTCAGCTCACAGGGGCCTGCAGAAAACACCCACTCTTGAAAATGTTCCACTCTGAACTTTCTGAAAGAAAGTCCTTGGGTTTTATTTACTCTCTGGGCTTTTCCCCCCATAGTGACTATGAAAGCATGTGTCAGACACAAGCAGAAGTCTGTATTATTCACCTGAGTTCGCTGCAGTGTGTGGTGCAATGTGGGAGGCAAGGGGGGATGGGAAAATTTCCTCCCCTCCCCCCCCTCCAGTTAACATTCATTTTATTCTTTGCAGTTTCAAAGATCAGACTGTGACTGTTAAATGCTGTTTCACTTTTCATTTGCTAACTACTTTTAACTATCACTAAGGGCTGCAGAACCACCTCCCCCCCTCCCCCGCCCAGTGTCTAAAGCAGCAATAAATTAGGAGCTCCCTCCTATGGTTATTGTAGTTCTTGCACTTAATTCAGCTGATTTCAGTGTGCTCATGGCCACTGTATGCCTCCCCCATGGTTCAGCACGGGCTCATGTGCAGCACTCCACCCAGTCTGGCAAAGATGCTCTCACTTTCCTGCACAAACCCAGCCCAAATCAGCCCCATGCCCCAATGGCCAGTAAGGCTACCTGCTTGTGCCAGGTGTAGTTTCAGTTTGCTTTCTGTGCATTAGGATGTAAGACACTAGTTTCTTTCACCCCTTATGTTACCTTCTTTGTTGTAAACAATTATCTTCCCCATTTTCCACACCAAATGAAAAGGAGGCTACCGGTATCATATTATCAAAGGATAACAGGAACATGTGACCTAATCTGTTTCACAGGGCAGTTAGTACTTCAGAGGTAAGCAGGTGTTGATGCAGCCCCAAATTAAATAGGATCAGAGTCAGCTGACTGTTGCTGTCATATTCTTCCCAGTCATGGACTGGAAAGACTAATCTTGATCTTGCCCTGGTCTGCCAGTACCTCACTGCCAGATTAGAAGGAAGCACCTTTTCCCAATAACTATTCTCTGTAGCAGCCTTTGTCATGTAAGAGGTCAAGTTAGGTGGTCTGCTGGTCCTTCCTGGCATGAAAAGCTGCTGAAAAACCATCTCCCCTCAGCAGCACTTGCCTTGCAGCAGCTGAGTTTCAGCTGACTTTGGGCATGACCTTGATTAGGCATCTTCACAGTAGGGAGAAGGAGGATCAAGTTCAAACAGGTGAGAATCAGGTTTTGTGCCTTCATGATCGTGGTGGCTGTTGTGCCTTGGAGGCTCCCTGTGCTCTGACTGCTCTGTGTCAGTAGCTCTAGCAGGAGCCCAGCAAGGAAGGAAGCTGGTGAGGCAGAACAGAGGTGGTTAAAAATCAACAAGGTGTACTAGCCAGAGATAATGTACCATGTTCTCAGAGGGGAAGGAAAAAGAAAAGAGAGAAATTACTGAATTACTGTGAGGACTGTTTTTTCAAGACCTTAATTTCATGTAATAATGCCTGAACAGAAAGATCCTCTTTTTTAGCCTCTGACTTTTGAGGACTATCTAATTTTGAGTTTTATTTTCTGGGTTTGTGTTAGGTCTGTTTACAGACACAGTTGCACAACATAGAGAGACTTGTTCCCCTTTGCTTCTTGCAGCAGCAGTAGAATTGCAAGACTTTCCATGAACTTGGGCTTGATAAGCTGCCAATACCTACTGAAGTGTAGTTCATTGCTGCTTGAAATTGGGCTGGACTGTGCACCAGCACCAACAGCAGCTTTGCTTGCCCTGGCAGCTGTTGTGCAGTCAAACTCTCCCTAGCAGAAGCAAGGTCTAAGTAGTACACCGCAGAGCAGCAAGATGTCTGCACACCAGACCCTGCAGTGCTAGGAACTCTGAGTGGCAGAAGAGGGCTCTCTGGGCTGCTTTTAAGGGCTGTACAAAAGGGGACTGAGCAAAACCTGTCAGTGGATTTCATTGTGTGGAGTCTGTTTCCCAAGGGCAAGATTTTTAGGGGTGAGCATGTTGAAATGGTTGCAAATCACTGCACTTGAGTGATTCTAATTTCCAGGTTGGAACATGGGCAACTAACTTGATTTGAGCAGAATAATAAAAATAATAGTTATTTTCTTGATCAGCTACATCATGGTCTTATTTCTGAAGGAACTTCTGTCTTTATACTTTTACAGCCTTTTTCACCACAGACTTGATTTGCTCCAGGGGAATGTGTTTTCTCATTCCCCTCAATATAACAATAGGGCTGCTTGGTGCAGTGTGAATGAGTGCACACATGAATAGCATTTACACAAAGTGCCCAAGGGGTTACATGTGTTTTGTTACATATTCTATGTGATATGTGGTATTGACTTATTTTACCTGACCACCAAAGGAACTGGAAAGAAAAAAAAAAAGACATGCAGCTAAAGCAAAGTAAGGCAGAAAAATGTGATTCTCACTATTTTCAACTGTCTTTGCTGCAATTGTTGAGCATTGACCTTTTCCCACACAATCTGGGTTAAGTGACTGGCTTCAAATATCAACCTGTCTATCCAAACTTACCCATTCTCATATGTGGTACCTCAAAATCCTGTTTGGGATCAAGAGAACTTCTCAGCTGGTAACTTCTGCAGGTTCAGAAATAAGAAATATTGGCTTGTGAAAGAGTTTAAGCACATCTAGAACCTGATTTGAGTTGAACTGAGGGACCTTTCCAGAAGTCTGCTATGGTTTATATTATGAAAACATAAATAATATTCCCTTGCAGAAGTATGAAAGGATGAGGTAAATGAATGGCAATTCCAGGAGGCACTGTGGTGGTTCTGTTTTCTTTAACAGCCTGGACTCCAGAGAGGCTTGGATCAAGGTGAACTTTCCTTTCTGCCCATGCCTGTATAGCTGTTTTCCACACAGTTCATAGACAGGGAGTGGGGTGCCTCTCCAGGCCTGTCAAGTTGTAGGCTGACCCAGTGAGTGATATCAGAGTCCCAGCAGCTGTCAGAACTGTGCTCCTAGCCCACCTGAAAGTGGCTGCTCCTGTTTTCCATAATAATCATAAACAGTGTGGTGGTTGGTGAGCACAGTCTTGGGGTCCTTTTTACTGGAGGGTGTAGACCTTGCCAGTGAATCTTGGGATCCTGTTCTGAGAATGTGAAAGGCTGTCAGCTTATATAAAGTCTTATGCAAGAAATTATTCTAGGGGAGAATTCAAAGCTGATTTTTTCCTCCCACCTGTGGCTATCCATTACACTTTGCCTACGTGTTCTTTCCATGCCTTTTTTATTCCTCAGTGAACTTAATACCTAAGCTGCTGAGCACATTAGTAATGCTTGATTGCAGCCCCTAGCCCCTATGCTTCAGTGCCATAGCTCTGGTATTACAGAAATGGGAATGTCCTTGGCCTCTTACTCAACTGCTCTGTGACCAGGAAGCAACACCTTATTAATATCTTTTACTGACCAGTGATTGCTAGGTGTTGCTTTGTGAAATGAGAGAAGGAAAAGACTCTTTTATGCTATTTGGCTTATCTCCTGGGTATTTATAGGTCTACTCTGCCTATAAATAACTTTGTAATGGGAATTGTCCCAGTGCAATTTATTGATGGACTTGGTATTTTGCCAGCATGGTCACTACGTTGAGCTGTTGCAGGCTTGATTGAATGAAGTATAGGTAACAGCTTTTGTGTACAGGGATAGTTCATAGTCTAATTTATGCTTACTAGCTCACCTTCTTCAGATCTGTGCAGATGGATTTCATTGAATAATGAGTTTGATAACTCACCATTTGAGTTATGATATCATTTAATAATGATTCATCTTTTTAGAAGTACCTTCCTTCTGGGGTGATTGGTGACAGGACACTGTATGCTGCTTCACCCTGTGCTTTACTCTGAAAGAAATGTTCATGCTTCTATGCTAAGTGTGTACAAATCCTGCACTGCTGCTGGGGAAAAGGGCAGCTGCCTCTGGGTTCAGTATGTTTTAAAGGTCAGAAGTGATTTGCACTTTAATGTTTCAATGTGGCATTAAAACATTAGCCCAGATGAATATTCTGAGAGACCTTCACTCAACTTCCTACAAAACTGCTGCTGCTTGCTTCTTAGAGATCTCGTGTGGCTATTTGGCAGAGGTCTGCATAATGGGGATTTAAGTGAAGGTGGCAAACAGGTAGAGAATATAAGTGTTAAAAAAACTAAAAATCACACTTGCAAGTGTTTCTGCTGGAAAACTAAACCTAAGAATTGTGCTTATCTGTTGTTGAAATGGAAGACTGCAGTGTAACTTGCATAATGGATAAAGTTGAGGCTGAGAAACTTCAACACAAAATTTCAACTTGGGATTCTCAGAGAGAACTGAAAATGATCCATATATAAGGCATTGCTGAGCCACAGTTATTTGATAAATAATAATAATGATAATTAATTTCAGAAGCTTTTGCACAAATGATTCTCAAATAAGAATGAATGAAACTTCATCAGATTAAATAATTTACTACCAGTCACTCAGGAGGATCTGCAAGGGACTGATTTTAAGTCACTTCAATTCTAAATCAATAATCCTCTACTTAAGGCTTTAAGTACACTTTTTGTACTTGTATTTTTCCAAATTAAGAGTTGTGGCACTAACTATACCACACCTTTACTTTTTTGCTTACTATAATAAAAATATTTACACATAAAGTTTTGGGGTGTTTTGGGTGTTTGTTTTTTTTTTAGATAATGAAGATATTTTGTAGCTGAGTATATTTAAGCAACTGTATACAAATATTTTCTGCATTCTAATGTTCTCATTGTAGTAGATTTAGGAAAAGGTGAATGAAATATTTCTTATTTATGGCATAATTAACTTTTTCCTTACCATATGTATCAAGTTAATTTTGGAAGGAGATTGGAAGACAGACTCATACACTGAAAACCAACATTCCAAGGAGTTTCTAATATGACTTAATAGATTTTTTTACAGTGAACAAGTTTTGAAATCTTCAGTAAAAGTTAGTCTGCAGAATTCTGGATAAGAGCAGTGAATATGCCAATATAGAAACTCTGTAGGTGCTGACATTTGAATGAATAAAAACTTTCTTAATTCAAGAAATGACTTGTACTTTAGAAATAAAGTGGGGTATGGTAATGTTGTTAAGGGTATTTCACTCCATTCTGTCTAGAAACCACCCCCCCATACTTGTTTACTTATGAAAGCTCACTGATTCATGGAATGACAGTTTTCAATTGCTATGTTTATAGTATTATAGTTAATTATTAACATCCATTTTAATGTCATTTGAGATATAAAATAGGTTCTTTTTAAAGTATAATAATATAATCAAAGAAAGGTTTGACTAAAATGAAAACCTCTATTCTAATACTTTGAACAATTTCTTTTCCTCTACTTTGTTTACTCATAACAAATGGAGGTTTCACAAAGATAAAGTCACCTCAGTAAATATAATGATTGATGAAACAAAAGAAAATAACGAGTAGTCAGCAGTGATTACAGCAAATTGCTGTGGGTGGTTTGGAGTAAGAGCTCAGTTTTCTAGTAGCAATAGAAGTCTAGTTTTCCCTCAGGTTGAAACTAATTGAAGAGCTTTATTTATTGCCTACCTCTATTTTAAATTACTAGAGTGTATTTAAACTTCGTGCAGGAGATGAGTGTTTAAGTTGTGCTGGATGTATGTTTGTTCTGGGTGGGGACCTGGCATGGAAGTAGGTTCTCTCCCTCCTCACATGGCACAAAAGATGGGCCAGTACCAGTGGGAGTCATGTTGCTGGCAGCAAAGCCACCTCTGCTTGCTTGCAAGCATTAGTCCTGTGTAGTTCAAAGTTATGCTTTGTGTATGTCCACTCAGATATGCAAACATCTTTAAAACTAGAGAGCCATAACTCATAACTCTGGTTTTTAAAAAGCTGTATTGAAAAAGTCAATCTATATTCTACTCCATTTTTGGCACTGGGAGGCTGAATTGGCAGGCAGTATTCTTAGGATATTGCTTGCTTTGCTTCATTTTATTTTTACTCTTTTCTTCCCCTTCTGTTTCTAATGTCACTCTTTGACTTTGATCAAAGAAAGCTTTGAAACCTTTCTTCTTCAGCTCTTAAGAAACTAGAAATTTATATCAACCCATTCCACAAATGTAGAACCCAAATTCTTCCTGTTTAAAGAAAGTCAGCCCTTCTCAGGGCGGAAAGAGGTAGCTCTTCAATAAGGAATGGAGATCAGAGAATTAGGAGATTTGGTTCGTCCAAAAGAATTCTGCAAAGTACCTTTGTGAAAATGATGTAAATAGACATGTAGGTTTAGAAAAACTGGTTTGTGTATGTTTGACAGAAATGAGACTAAACTTTCTTTGCCTGCTCTTATTAATGTAGCCTTAGTGGAAATGTGAAGTTTTGTTGTGAAAAGACAGGAGGATAAAACTGGAAATAACCACATTGGCTGAGCCCTTCTTAGGCTGAAGTGTAGAAAGTGATCAAACAAATTCACTAACAGATCCATATAGCTGCCTTAGCAGTAATTTGTCATGAACCAGGCTCTGCTGTTTTACTAGTTGCCTTCATTTTATCCCTTGCAAACAAACTTATGTGCATCTAACACCTATGACCGTGTTACAATCCAAACATGTTTGCCTGTCTTTGTGTTTTGTTACAAAGTGTAACAATCACTTCAGTTCATAGCTTTAGGAAGGCTACTTTTGAATCTCTAGTCTTGCACCAAGAACCATTGTGGCAGAGAACAAACTAATATGTAACAGAAAAAACATTCTGGGATGGACAAATCTACAACCTAAGTAAATAAGCTGAAGGTTCTATACCAAACAGGCACCCAAACCCAAGTTTGAAGAAAGCCCTGAAGTTGTCACTGTGCCAAATGATTTCATGATATGCTCTAGGTCTACCTAACCACATAAACATTCATTTATATACATTACAGGCACTATATATGTTTCAAATTAAATTTTTAGATAAGGAAGATAAGTCTGTGTGTCTGTTTAGATATACAATGTTAATAGCTCATTGTGATAGCATTACCAAGATTCTTCAGATGCTGGAAGGCCTCCTAGACCATTTCTCCTTCCCTCAGCCTGTCAGATACATAGGCAGGTGATGAAATGTCTTCTTTTCAGGGAATTTCTATTCCATAAACTTTTGTGGTCAGTGATGACCAGAGCATGAGTACATTGGATTTCCTTCTGTTTGCCTTCACTGCCACACACGTAGGGAAGGGAAGAAGGACATGGGAAAGTAACTCCTGAATCTGGTAATACAGAATTGAAATTGAGAAGAACTCAAAGACAGTCTTCTTGGGGAAGGCAAAGCTCAGAGCTAAACAATTTATTTTGCACCACAAAAGAATTGATGTTTCTCAGCCACCTTCATAGAATTCTCTCCCAGCTGACAATGGTTAAAAGATGAAATTAATACATGCATCTACATAACAGCTAAAAGAGTGCATACTTATGTTGCTAATGATGGGAAATGTTAAGCTAAAAGGGGATCTGTGGTTATTAAGGATTAAATCTAATAAGATGAAAATTTAGAATAAATACCAAGATTATGATTAATAATCAAATGTCTAAAAAAGCATGGTAGCATAGAGTGCAAGGGAAATGATATCTATTTTTACAGCTGAAATGCCAACAGATACAACCCACTGAAAGGCTACCTACTAAATGTCTTGCAGGGCTGGGGATGTGTTGTGGGTTGGCCCCAGGAGACAGCTCAGACCCACAGAGCCATTTGCTACCCTATCAGTGGGATAAGGGAGAGAACTGGAAGGACAAAACTGAGTACATGTGTGGCTTGACATAAAAACAGTGTAATAGGAAAAAACAAAAGCTCCAAGTGCAAACAAAATAAGGAATTCATTGACTACTTCCTACTGTCAGGCACGTGTCCATTGCTTTCCATCTTTGGGAAAGCACAGTACCATCTGAAAGTGCTCTGCAGCACAGGAGGAATCCTGCTACCTGCAGCTGATAGATTGATAGATAGGGAAACCAAGGCATGTTGTCTAATCTGTGGTGAATAGCACAGCTTGGGAGCAGAGTCTGTGTCATGTGCCCCCTATGCCAAGTGTGTTAGAATAGGTGACTAAGTGGTGCAAGGCTGCAGCTGTGGCACAGCCAGACCAACTTGTTCGGCAGAGATTAACATTCCTGAAAAGCCTGCCCAGGCTTATGGCAGGTAGTCATGATTTACTGAGTGTCTTCTCATAAGGCTTTACATGCCAGCTGTAGCAAGTTCAGATGCCTCTGAGCCTGAATTTGAGTTTGTATTATTTTAAAATCTCTCCTTGGTTTAAATAAGGAACACTCCTAAATGTTTCAATGGAAATTACATGGAGATACACCATTTTTTTTCTGGAGGAAGTGAACTGCTGTAAAACCCTACTAGGGCAATGAACAGATTTATTCAAAAAGAAAAAAAAAATCAAACCAAGAACTGAACTTTCTAATTTCATTCCTTCCTGTGCTGACACAATAGAGCAGTGGCTGCTACTGCATCATCTAAGTCTCTCTGCCTGCAGTGGTTTTGCTTTCCTGCCTCTGGTAAAGAGGTACCTCCCCTTCTAAAGCAGCAGAGCTAAATTTAGCTCCTGCAGAGTGCACAGTTCCTTTATTTAGCTTTCTGAAAGTTAGACTTCAACAAGGGACTGCCTAAACTATAAGCTGTTCTGCAGTCCAGGAGACAGAAATAGAAACATAGCAAAGTGGCTCCTTGGGTTTTCCCCCTTTGGTCATGCAGCAGTGACAACGGAAGGGTCTGTGCAGGGCAAAGATTTTTTTTTTCTGTATGTATTACTGGAGTTATGAGATTCTTGAATGTGAGCAGACAGAGCTGCAGAGCCCAGAACTGCTGGGAGAATGCTGGGCATAGCTACTGGCTTTGTGATGGAAGGAGACTGCTAGCAGCTCCCCCAGCCCTGGGAGCCTGGTGGGGGATCAGTGGTGGTGGCTCTGGCAGGTTGATGCAGCTTCCTTAGCTGCCAGGAGCACTGCAGGGGTGATTTAGGTTGTGTTTTATTTCTCTGTTGTACATGTGTGTATCTGCTTACATATAACAGATGCAGAAATGTGTGTGTGCTCATATATGCCAAAAGGGTCTAATTCTCATTTACCTAAAGCCTGCCCAATGCCAGCTTGGCAAGATTTATAGGGTAATATAACACAGTTTATTAAGGTGATATATTTGGGAGGGGAACGGGAAATTTAGGGGCATTCTCCTTTGGGTCTTGCATCAAAACAAGTGGTGTGGGCCAAGCAGATCTGTCAGGGGAGGTGGAAATGTGTTTTGACTTTTACTTACATGGCACCTGACTAGCTGGATGAGTGAGGTGGTCATGGTGGCACCCTGATGGCAGTGTGCTCCCTTTGCACAGTTCTGCACCAGCACCTAGTGCCCCTGAGCATAGTGGGCACTGCTAGAGTGCTCACAGTCTGGGACTTGTCACCTCTAAAGGCAAATTCCAATTGAAACTTTAAGATGTGCTGGCATTGAGCCACTGTTGTGCTACCAGTGGAGGTTAACAGAGTTGATATAACTGGATATTCAATGGTCATTTCAGACTGCCTCTTAGGTACTGCAAGCCATGCAATGTAATTCCTGAATGAATCAGAAAACATCTTTTGGACACATCATATCAATTTGGTCATGCAAATCACTGTTTTTCATTTTAGTCTGCAGAGTCTGCACCTTAAACAAGATTGGATTAAAATTTGATCAAAAAAGCTGGTACATTGCAGAGACAAGCCTCTGTCAGGGTATTCTGAGAGCCCTTCTGGGATCCTGTTTTTAGAAGAAATGTAAATGTTCTAGAAAGAAAAGTATATAGGGTTAGAAGACTTCTGAAATGATCCCCTGCAGTCATAGCCATCAGGCCCTACACCAGTAAAACTTAACTAAACTGATCTTGTTATTTCTTAAACCCAGCCTTTGTTGGTTTTCACCCCCTTTAATTCTCCTGGGAGGCTCTTACAGAACAGCACAGGTAGAAACATTTTCTCATTTCCAGCCTAATTTTCTTGTGGCTCATTTATTCCCATTTGTTGTGCTATTTGTTCTTCATTAGTTCTTCTTCCTCCCTGATGTATCTTGTCTATAAATATACCTGGGATAATCATCTTTTGTTCCAGCCTTTGCTTGGCTGGGTTTAAACAAGCAGAGCTCTTTAAATTGCAGATTCTAAAATAGGTTATCAAGCTTCAGGACTGTTGCCACAAGGCATGAATAGTTCCTTCTTTCCCTTCCTTTACCCCTTTGTCTGTTAGAGAACATTGCACAACTGAGGTTACAATGGCATGGGGAAAATTTGCCATTATGTCTTATTACGAAGCGTGGTGTCCGAGTCATTTTCAGAGACAGAGCATTCCAGTGAGAGAACCATTTTATGATGCAAATTGCCAGGTACTGGTCTAGATGGGCTGTTTGCCTTTTCTAATACCTTGATTTCTAACTTTTTTATGCAGAATAGCTTAGTTGCTATAGAGAAAAATCATACTGTTATAAGCCAAGGAGCATGACCTCAGAAAAGGATTGAAAACAAAGCAGTAACAGCAGAGAAAAAAACCTCCAAACAACAGAGCCTTCAAAACACCTCAATTTTTCCTGAATTTTCTGAGAGATGCACCAGCATATTAAAAGCATTCAGGACAGCATTCACATATTAGTTGCTTCTCACATATGTGCTGGTCCTTGGAAAGATGAAAATGTTTCCAACCTTATGACAGCATCCTGGACTGGGGTGAGCCCTCTGCTCCTTTTGCCTCTGTCTCCTAGCTGAGTTTCCATGCATGTACTGAGTTGCCATTGATGGCTTTTGACCTCTCCTCTCAGCTGGGAGCCAGCAGCATGAGGCTGGCAGGCAGTGACAACTGAATCTGTGAAGGAATGAGAAGAGGGAACATCTCTGAAGAGCAAGGCTAAGTCCATCCAGTGCTGAGTCTGCCCAGAAAGGAGAGCAGAACAAACAGGTAGTCAGGAACCACTGTTGTCTGTGGAATCAAGAAACCCAAACTGTCTTGCACCAGGAGGTGTTTACTGCAGCCATGAATGACAGGCACAAAGACAACTCCATACTACTCAAGTTCTGATTTTACTTGTCTATTGCCCATAAAGCACACTCTTGACTTAAGCATTCATTCATTTGCAGATACACTTATTGTTTAGGTAAAAGTTTATCTATCTTGACTTACTTTAGTCCCATGTTCAGGGCAATGTTTTGGTAAAAGGGTAGTGAAAAGACATTATTTTAGCTGGAGGCCAAAAGCTGATAGAAAGGAATGGAAAGGGAAGAGGATTCCATGCTGAAGTTAATCAGAGAAGATGAAGTACTTAAATGAAGTGAATGCTTTACTGCACTTAGAGCTAATGCTGAATTTCACTCTTCTGGGAAAGAAAGCTGAAATGTTGCTGCTCAGATTTGTGTGAATAATTTTTTTAAATGCTGCTAAATGACCCCAACTCACTTTGTTGCAGGAACAGAATAGTAATGACACAACCAATGTCCTGATGACTCTAGGAGTATACTTGGTACAAAGAGAGCCAGGTCTGTACTATGAGACCAAACAATGTGTGAATGATTTTTTTGTCTCACTGGTAGATCCAAGAGCTATAGGAAATGGAGGCCTTGTTGGACAAACAGTGCCCAAGAGCTAGAGTTACAGCTTCAGTAACTTGTAGTCTGAACAAATACAATGGAGAAATAAGGGAGGGTGAGAAGCGATAGCAGTGTAGTTTGATGTGGGGTCATGTGTCACTTCAGCAAGAGTTAATGGCTCACAGGCAATCTTACTCCCCTCCCCCATCCATCTGCACTTAAAGAAAGGTGATGGAAATTAAGTGCAACACAGCTGCTTTGTTGGCAGAGAGTCTAGGAGCACAGTGATTTCAGGCAGCTTCCTATGGCCTGGCTGTATGGCAACTGCCAATGTGATGTCTAAAAGCTCAGCTCCCTGGGCCTGTATAGCACTGTCAGCACATTGTCTTGCCTTAGCTATAGAGCTCAGGCACAGACTGTGGTGGAGCCTCCCTGCTCATCAAGGAGCCACCTTCAGACCTGTGCCACCTGCCCAAGGCCAACTATGACACAAAACAGAGATGCTCAGAGAGATCTGGCCAGGGTGCAAACATGTAGATGGTAATGTGCAGATCAGCCTTTACCTGGGTCTCAACCCTTTGTCATTTCTCTGTATCACGTGGAACTTAAGACATGATGAAAACCACCTCTGCTTAGGTTTGTTGCCAAATTCCCAGTGACTCTGTGAGGCCAAGATTTCAGCCTGGCAAGCTACTCAGTAGTGACAACCTCACAGCCATAGCTCTATTAGCCAAGAGATGGAAAGTACTTTGTGATTTTTCTCTTTTATGTTCCTAGTTTACCTGCAAACAAGCTGAGCACCAGGTGCCCTTTTTCTGTCTCTCGGGTACTTACTTCTGTTGCCAAAACCTGTCCCACCCTGGCAGGCAACATGAGGGAGGATGGCACCCCTCTCTCCTTCCCCAGATGGTCACTGCTGTCTCCTCCTCAGCCACCAACTGCTGAACATGAAAAGATTCACGATATGAGTGTTGGCATAGCGAGAGGCTGAGAAATTCCCTGGCTTGTAGTACTGTCCTCAACCTGACCTTCCTATTCATCTATATTTTCTTTTGCTGCTCAGGGTGGAGGAGTGAGGCCATGAGTCATCCTGGGGGTTGATGACTCATATTTTCAGTCAGAGCCATCAGCATGCTGAGGGTTTCTTAAGGCTCTGCCCAAGCTTTCACACCCAGAAGCTCAGCAGAGGGAGGGGACTCTCTTCCTTGGGGTATGCACGCAGGTTTTCCTCACTGAGATTTCTAGACCCCAGTTGTCTTTTCTATTTAATTGTTTCCTCCCTTGCCAGTATCTTTTCCCTCCCCCACGATCCACCTCTGTGCTTTCCAGTTACAGACTGAGCCTGCCTGTTTTTCATATATGCTAACATTTTCCTCTAACATCCCATACTCTTCTGCTGCTCAGAGAGCCCACCAGCATTTCCTGTCTCTATGAGGTATTGCTCCATCATGGTATGAACAGTCTGTGTTGGTGTGCTTTAGACTGTGCTAAGACATGCCATGTTCTTCTGAGTGCTCAGTTGCTAAAGTATCTGTGTGCTGTATGTCATCCCTTACAGCAGGTATCACTGTGGGTTAAAAGGGCTACTTTCTCCAACTGTGCATCTGTGGTTCTTAAAATACCCATCCAGTCTCCAGCTGAGGTTTGCATATCATCTGTGGTGACTGGCTGAAGCAGCTGTTAGGCCCAACCATTGCTTGTTGTCTCCTCTTGTTTGAGGTTCACCTTCACATCAGACTTGCGGTATCAAGAAAGAGCACTTATGGGGTCCTGGGTTTCAGTGGCAGTTAGGAAGTTGTCCACACCTGAGGTCAGTTTGCTCCAAAAGGAGGTCATGAGACACAATCTTGAGATTTTTGGTGAGAAGGTACAGGAAGAATTCTGCTTGAAGTGTAAGCCAGTGGTGATATTGGAAGGGGATCTGAATGAGAAGCACATATAAGAGGTGTAGCAAAGCAGTAATAGAAGTAACCCTTCCCACCTCCTCTGAATTGAGGAACATTCTGACATTCAAAAGCACCAAAACATGAACACAGAAGAAAACCTCTTATTTTTATCACAGAGTGCATGACAGATATTTTGGCAATATTTCATTGTTGCTCTGTATGGCTTTTAATTGAGGGTACCTAGAAACTGGAAGGGGCAAAAGCATTTAACTACAAATGAGTTCCTAACCATGGAGAGTTCATAGGAAAACCAACAGGTATCATGGAGAAGAACAGAAAGCCAAATTATGGTTTCTTTAGTCTTTTAATTTTCTCTTTTATTTGTACACTTTTTAAGTACAAAAGCCAGATGCAAACAGGTTATGGTTTAGTTCCTTTCTATTTTTTCTCTGATTTCTTTATTTTTCCTAAATTGAAAATACGAAGGGGAGAAAGGAGACAGGGAAGTGAAAAGTAATTCAGTTTGGGCCTTTTAATTGGGACAAAATTTACATTTTTAATCTCCCTGCAAATCTGCTTCATAATTTTCACTTTTGTTAAGAAAGCCAAAGTCGTCTTGTTTGGAGAAGAAAACCAAGCCAGCATGAATTTAAACTTTAAATCACTCTGTGCTTGACAGAATGAACAAATGGCTCCTGCTCTCTGGATATGCATTTGCTTCAGTAGATTCAGAGATGCAGTATACATAATGAAGATATAATAAGGACACCATTTGCCAAACTGCAGTACATCTCACATTTTGTGTGATACACTAAAAAACTTTATTTCATCTGAGCCAGCCCATGCATGGATAATAAACAAATGAGTTACTAGCAGGCTATCCAGGATGTGAAGATGTTCTGCACCCTTCGTCTAATTATGATGTCTAAAAGAGCATCAGGCCAGGAAGCACATATACATAGAAGTTCTCAGATCAAAGTGTCCCCAGAAAAAAAGATTTGCTGGAGTCAAGAAGCTTCCAAAAGACTCTGGATAGTTGCAGTGTTAGTGGAGCCAAGCCCCGTGGAAGCTGCCAGCCGTGTTGTGTGTCTTTTGGCACTTCTGCAACGTACGTAAATAGCTGGAGACCTTTCTGCAGCCAGGAACAAGTGAGATGAGAAAAGGCTCTGTTTCTAAATTTGAAAAGAAAGCTGTAAACAACAGGCATGCTGATTGTAAGTATGCCAGGGGACTTCAGGAGTCTGCCCTTTGGTCCTCTCTGTAGACAAGGTCAGCATCCCCTCTGGTTTTTTGTAAACAGAGACAGTGCATGAGCAGAGTCTGAGACTGCTCTTTCCCACTGACCAAATCCCAGACTGGGAAGAGGAAACTTATCTCAGTGTGATCAGAAGCTCCACACTCACACCTTTTGCTTTAATAAGGCATTGCTTACCAATTATCCAGAGTGGCTGCCTTAACAATGTGTGGTCCTACTGTGCTGTTCCTCTACTTAATCTAGCCTTTGAAAAAGGTCAGGAAGGATTATTTTTAGGGGAAATTAGAGCAATAACTAAAGATCTTAGGCCATGACGTATGGTGCTAAGCTAAGTAAATGGCAATTCACTACAGTAGGAGTGGTGGAAGAGTCCACATCCTACCACTGCCCAGGACTACCATGTATTTGGCTGTCAGCCACATGAACTTGTAACAGCTATTAGATGTCTTTGCTGTCCCCTGGTGCTATTCAAATGCCAGCTGTATTTCCAACTTCCGTGAACTCTGCTTACTCCACACAGTGGGCTGCAGATTCTGTTGATGGTACAGTTTTAACCACTTATGTTCTGCTCAGGAGGGAGCAACGTTGAGAAGTGGAACTTGGAGAAGTGAAGCTGTATGTTAAGCTGTCTTTTCCCAGATTTACATTATTTAAAGAGCTGGAGTCTCATTTGAAAGTTTCAATTTGAAGTTTGCTCTTAACTGAAAATTTTGCTATGTTATTTTGCAGGGGTGTTTGGATAATTTCATAGGATAGTTTAGGTTGGAAAAGACCCTAAGCACCACATCTATGTGCTCATGTATCTGCAAAGAAGCACAGTCCAACCAGGTAAATGAGGATTTTTCTGGCCACAGTGTTATGTCAATGGCATTTTGGTTCCTTCAGAAAAAATTGTTATGTATAGTACACTAGGAGCACAACTGAAGGCAGTGGTTACCTAGATGGTATTGTACACCAGGGAAAACTGGAGCTGAGTAAGCAGCTGCACCTGGTATGTTTCACACCTTACCAGCTCATAACCATTGGAATAACTTCAATTATTCCTTCCTACAGGCAAGTTTGTGAACTCCAGAGAAAACATGAACTAATGCCTAATTTCTCAGATTGCTCAAGATACTTCAGTTTATTAAGCCTTTTGGTTGCTTTTTGCATGCTTTTCTAGTTCACTGGAGTGACCCTTCAAAGTTTTCAGCACTTTACAGAGGAGCTCTGGCTACAGACACTTTTTGTAGCTTTTATTTTTTTCCTAATACATTTCAAATACTGTTCTTTACAGTCATTGTTTCATCAATTTTCTACTTCCATCTTTGTAAAGCTAAGTACCAGATGATCAGTTTTCATACCCTTTTTTCTTCTTGGGTCTAGGCTTGATGTAGGAGAGAAACATTGGTTCTATAGGCTGCCAAAATGCCTATGGTGGCACTTTCTGTTATGCTGTTTGAAAGGATGCTCCTTCCTCCCTCCAGACAGTCACATTTACCCATCTGCTTTTTCCAGAATCTGTAGCCCATTTACCAGGATTGGTCTAGGAGTATTCAACTGTTTGTGTAAAGCATGTTTTCCTCAGAGAGCTCTGCTCTGTTGTAGCTTTTGCCTTTTCTTATATTTTCCACAGCATTTTTGGAAATGTCATTACATTGTCCTTTGATTGCACCTATCACCACAAACCCCTCAACTTTATTAGTAGCATGTAGTAATGTTTAATAACATACACAGGAGAGTCTGAACACTTCAGGTGAGATGTGTTTCACAAGGGAGCACTGTTCTTCCTGTTTTATAGGCAAAGGACAAGGCCTTGAAGAGGCTAACAAGGAAACCATGCCAAAACTCCAGGGTTTTTTTAATCCTTTTTTGTTCTCCTAATCAGAGGACAATCCTGCCTTGCTAGCATTCCTCCAGCGCTGTGAATTGCTTAATTGCCAAGTAGCAGTGTTCTTGCATGCAAGAATATTTTGTTCCCAAATCTTCATCAATTCGAGACTCAAAAAAATAACTGTGTAGATGAAAAAGCTGTTACTTTAGAACAGCTGTTCAAATGCACATAAACACCCTGCTGAAATTGTTCTGGCTATTTTGCATAAGATTTACATTAGTAAAAGACCTTAATAACAGTTTCTAGATTGAAATTTCAGCTCATGCTTACAGCACATGCTGGTACAAGTTGCACTAGATTAGACTCGTGCCAGGAAGCTGTTCTGCTGAGTTACCTGCAGAGAGTGGAGGAGGCTAGGAGAAAGCTGTCTCAGGGACATGTACTGGAGGATGCTTTTTCTCACCTGTTGGCTGATGACTTTTATCCATTTTAACCCTGAAGTTCCTACTTCTTATAGCTTTGTAAGATCTTCTGTGTTGGGCATTAGGATGGCTTCAATTACTTTTCTGGTGAAGAGTTTTCTGTATTAGTGTAGCTGATGACTTGCTATTTTTTTTTTCATTATCATAGCAAATAAAATATCAAGGCAGTGGGGAAAAAAAGCTGTTCCCTGAGTGTGGGGTTAGACTAAAGGCTCATTGCAGTGTAATGGAAATATATTTGAGGTGTGGAAAAAGTGAGGTCTGCCATCTCCATGACACTGCTGCTCTTCTTAAAGGAGGATACTTTTTCTTCTCACATAATAATTTGCTAAGTGACTGACAGGAAAATACAGAGATATATCAAAATTTAGATATAGCTGCATTTTGGAGTTTCAATACAACTGCAGAGAAAACTGTATGGGATGATGTGTTAATGCTAGAAGCAGATATGTGCATACCCACATTGGTCAGATGTTGAGTGGGTATAGATTTGCTCAGTGTTTTGACCTTTGTGGAAGTACATTTGTTGCAGTAGATGATGGTTTTGCCAGAGGTTCTTTAGTTTCTAACATAAAATGCTCAATTAAGCATATATTTTTTTATCTGCTATTTGATCCACATTATCTTTTTTGAAGCAATCTAATTTCTTAGGTCTAGTAGTACAACACACAGCATTTCTCTATCAGTAAAAATCTCCTTAGTAGTGTTACTGTAGCAGAATAGCTCTACAGCTGTCAACTTGTGCAGTAGGTACAAGAAAATATAAGTATTTTTCATTTGTTAATGGCAGTTTAGTGGGGGTTTGTTGTTGGTGGTGGTTTGGGGAAGGGTGTTTTTGTTTGTTTGGGGTGTGTTTGTTTTCAAACTTGAATGTTTTAGTGATGATTTGTTAATAAGCAATTCATGCTGAAGACTGACTGGGAATATGATGGCAACCAAAAGTGTAGTAATTTTGACCTGTTTGAACCCTGTAAGACCAGGATCAAACCATCTCTCACCTTGCTGAAACAGAAAGTAACAGCCTTGCTCCTGAGAGGGTTGAGTGGTCATACCTGTTTGGTGGTGAGGAAGGCCAGCAGAGATGCAGCCAAGTAAGTAAATAATGAGTATTATCAGTATCAGTTGTTTTCATTTTCCTTATCAGTGTGTGCATGCCTCCTGTCACATCTGTTACAGCTCTGTATTGTGGGAACTGGTCATATTCCTCCCACTATACCAGCTCATGCTTTTTAGCTCTTAGTTATGGACCAGTCCCCAGTGACAAACATGTTGCTGTCTGTATTCAGCACTAGTGCTGGGGTTCTGGCAGGGGAGGCTGCAGGGCAGCCTCTGTGAGGAGAGGCTCAGGCTGCCCCAAACTGGACACAGCTCGTTCCGGCCAGCTCCAACTGCCCCCTCTGAGGGCACGGCTGAGCCCTGAGGCCACGGGTGAGAACCCTGAGGAGAACCTGTGCAAGGAAGGTTAAAACACTGCGTGGCACTTCTCCTGGATGAGGAGAAAAGGTGAGAAACGGCCTTCTGAGCACTGAGGTGAGGGTGGGAAGAGGAGGAGGTGCCCAAGTGGCCTGCAGGTCTCAGCTCTTTGCCCAGAGGCAAGGGGTTTCCATTTCTCTGGGGTCCTAAGAGGTTGCATTTTGAGAGGAAAAGTTATAGTCTCTGCCAACATGTTGTGTCTGGGGCTCATTTTTACACCCCGAAACTGTTGTTAGTATCTTGCAGACCGTCCCAGTTTAGAAACTAGGAGTTTGTGAGGTTGAAGAGGGGTATAAATGTTGAGGCGAATGGGCGGGAAACTGCATCGTGTGTGCTTGTCAGGTAGCGGCTGTGTGAGGGAGTACCCTGTTCTTATAGACCCAAAGGAATTAAACAATGGTCTTTGCCTCTCTCTGTGGTTATGCTGCTTAATTCTACTTGCAGGCTGATAGGTAACGCTGTCTGTTACACAGAATGAGAAAGATACATTGTCAGTTTATTTTCTGAATGTGTAAGCCAGTTTGTGATCCAGGGCCCCCAGAGGAGGGACAGTATAGTGCCTTCCTGCATAAGGACATCTTTTCTTACATCCCTCTTTTTCTGTGTTCTGGAGCTTGCAGCTGTAGTTATACCACAGGTATACCAACACAAGTCTTTGGTATTCCAAAGATTTTTCAGTGATTTCAATTATAGTTTTTCTGGGGCTTGTGGCTTTCTGAAGAGATTTGAGCTTCTGAAAAATCTAGATGGCTTCCTTCAGAAGTTGCCTTGGAGTGTTAGTAATCTGGAAAACTGCACTTCTCAGGGCACAGTGCTTTTCAAACAGTAGCAGGATTTGTGATAATAAGTGAAGTCCAGGGAAGTAGAGAGTGAGAGGAATTAGATTGTCACCCTATAAGGTCAGGCTGTCTGGCTGGGAATGTGTCCAAACAAAGGACCAGCAAGATACGACACTATAGACCTCTTCCTAATTGCAGTCTGCACATTTTATAGCATGTAAAATCCTTACTCCTTCAGTAAAGTGGTTGCTGATGCTGAGACCCCACCCAAACCCCATGGAGCACTTCTGTGGAGCCCCAGGGTTTTAGAAAGAAAACCGGAGTCATGCCCAAAGAGTCCGCTTGGGCAGGCTGAGTGTTATAAATGACAATGTGGCAGAAATGGGCAGAGATCAAGAGAAACAAGCATTTTGTGGAGAGAGGAGAGATGATAACATCTAGATTGAAGGGTGAAGGTAATGGGAGGATAAATTGGAAAGATGGAGGACAAAGGTTTACTGGACAAAGAAAGAATATGCTTGCATCAAAAAAGAATATGCTTGTGCAGTTTTATTTTGATGAGCTCTTACAGATTGGCACCAAGGTATCTATCTAGTTTACTTTACGATCCAGACGACCTCAACAGTTAATTTCACCTAGCAATCAGCCACCCACACTGTGGTACCTTACAGGGGAAACAAAAGTGATCTATTGGGAGCAAAACAAGGCTGTGTCAAGATATCAGGGGAACAAAGAGACCGATACATTTGCAACTTCACATTCCTGGCAGCCTGATTACAGAACCTGCCCTTTTTCAGTGAAGGAAGTCACATTTTTAAACACAATTAGATCCCCAAGGATGCCTCATGGCATTTGCAAAAGTGTCTACACATCCTATGTAAGGGCAATAAGTGAAGTAATTTTCCTTACTTGCATTTTGGAAGTTTAATTTTTCTTAAAAGAGCTAATGCTGGAAGGTCAGATATGTCACAGTTTATGTTAATTTCCTGATTAATGTGTACTGGTGATCACAAGTATTTAAATCTTTTCACTATGTGTATAGCCATCATACATCATGCATCTTGTAGGATTATTTTTAAATTGGTTATTTGTTTTTTAAGGACTTTATAAAGATTATTTTCTCCCTACTTTTCAATTCTCACATAAAAGGCATAAACAATACAGGGTATTGTAATAGTGATATGCAAAGTGTTAACTGATCTCAATCTGGAGTGACTTCTCTCATGTGGCCTACTGTGATTTCCTTTCTAAACAATTATCCTTCTTTTTCAGAGAGATTTGATTACCCATTGATTGCTTAGTCATGCTTCTTATTGTAAATATTGGGTTAGACTAGGCATGGAAATGAAACCTCACCTTTAGCAGAGATGAGCAATGAAACACACCAAGTACATGCTGCAAAATGCACAGGTTGAAAAATAAATGCAAAAAAAAAACCAACCCCAAACCTAACAAGCTGCTGCCACAAGAAAATGCCAAGCTCATAAGCAGAATTTTGTTTTTCTTATTGGATACATTTGGATGTTGGTTTGAGCTTTCTATTAGCCTATAGAATAAGCTTTCTTATCTGATCTTAAAACCAGTCTTCAGACAATAATTTTAAAGAGAAACAAAGGAAAATTTCCAGGAAACCAAGCACACCTCTTACTTTCCTTGTGAGGCATAGGGTGGTAGGTTCTGCAGGTAACTCTGGTTCATCAGCCTCCTTGCAGCACGGAGACAAACCTCTGCAGTCACTTCTTGTGCTGGAGCTGTGCCTGGCGTCACTTTGTCGTCCTCCATCCACAGAGCTGCTTCCAAGAGCACAGCAAGGCAGCCAGGTTAGCAGTCACTCTGGAGCTGCATTCCTGCTACAAACCCCTAGAGATTGCCTTTTCTAAATTGCCAAAGACACTAATAAAATCAATAGCTCCTGACATGCCAACAGGCTTAAAAGACTGTCCTGTTTGTGGCATCCCCAGTGTCTGTCGAACAACTACTCGGCCCTCAGTAGAGTGGGCATTTGTGGTGGTGAATCAGGCACCAGTACAAGCCTGGGAGGAGGTGAATGAGCCTGAGAACAAGGTCTGTGTTATAATTAATGTTACTGAATAGTACTGGGTAGTACTAGTTCTTTCTCTGAAGTCACTGTGGGTGGTGGCTTGAAACTGTGGCTAGCTGACCAAAAGATGTGAGTGAACCCAAGTGCATTCCAGATAGGGCACAGCAGTATCTGCATGTGTTACTGCTGCTTCAGCTTTCGAAGGAGAAACACGGAAAAGCCGCGGGAACACAGAAATCTGAGCGAAGGCAGAGAATGGTAGGCACCAGGTGTTGAACTAGGGAAGGCTGTAGGCTTCCTCTTCCTGCCACAGGGATGGTGCTTGCTACTCTGACCAGCTTCCACCCTGATGGAGCACAGAGCTGGCACAGTCTGCTGCTTTTCCAAGTGAAGGCAGCTACAGATAGATGAGGGGCAACAGCCAGCCTAAGAACATGAGCTTGATGAGAAGCTAGGAAACCTATGACACACAAACAGTGCTCCTGTGGTTATTCAAAAAAACCCCAACTTCCTGAAGGTCTCTTTTGCTGGTAGTCATTTAAAATGGATCATAAGGAGGCATATGAAAGGTCCAAGAAGCAAAGAAAGTGCTGAATGATATGGTGGGGATTTACTTCTGTTAAGTACTAGAAGACTTCCTTTTTTTGCTCCATGTGTCTAATGCAAATCAGTTACAGCAACAATTTTTAACATTAGTTTCTCAGTAGAAGATCAGTCTGAATGGGGGATGGTGGTGGTAAGTCAACAGGCTGCAGGAACATTTGGGGCTTTTTTCTACCTTTGCTGCAAATTTCCAGCTGGAAACATCTTTGCTTTTGTGTGGTTGTTGATATGCTTTTATACTTTTTTTTACTGCTTTTTGTGTAGCCTCACAGTAATTTAAGAAGAATTTCCTAGAAACAGTACTTCCACAGTAGTGGTTGTGGTTGACCTGCATCTTGCAAACACTTGGTCAGTACCTTAACAACTGCTTTTGTGTGCATTCTCTTCTAAAATCCCAATATATAATTCCAGCAAATTGTTATCTACAGAAGATATTTTTGGCATGTTTCTAGCTTTCCATAGGCTGAGGTTTTCACAGCTTATTGACTGTGGTATGCAAAGTATATGTTTCTCTTCTTTTTTCCCTTTGCACCCTTGTATTTGGGGCAGGATGGGTACTAAAGTGTGAAGTAAGAGGCATGGTTGCTTTTCATTTCAGTTTCATTATGCAGGGAGGCAGTTATGAAACTGAACTGGCTGCCTACACTTTGTATATTAGCCAAGATAGCATATATCAGGACAATGTTAAAAGGTACTAGGTAGATTGTTGGGACAGATGATTTTCAGGTGAAGAAACCTTCCTTAGGGCTGACTCAACCTGTACTGAGTTACATTTGCCAGATAGTAAGGCTAGTTCTCTGACTGGCTTCTTCAGTGGGTTTTGGCTAGATGAAGGGATGTGAAGGAGCTGTTAATCTATAGCAAATGAACATGATGCTACTGTAGTTTGGAGACCAGCTTGTAGAATGCATTCTGAGTCCTGTGTGCATCGTAGTTTTGACAAACACTATAAATATTTAAAGATTATGCTTCCTTCTAACTCTCAAAATGGACTTTTTAATGAGAGAGAGTTGGATATTATGTACTTCCCATGCAGTCAGCAGGATATGAACTGGATTTTGACCCTGTGATGATTAAGCCCATCAGATTCAGAGGTTCATGGGCAGCCATGACACGACCTTCATCTAAGGAGAGAGCTTTGGATCTTTTATGATTGCATCACACAATGCAGGACTGCAGACTGCTCTAATCAGTGCTGGTAGAAAGGCTTAATTTGCTGGTGTGTGCAAAGCCAGCATAGAGAGAATGGAGGGAGTATTATTTTTGGGTTTAGAAACTTTATATTTCAGTTAATGAAAGGAGTTCATGAAAGGCAATAAATGTTGAATGAGAAAGTATCATATTTAGTGAATCTCTTCTCAGGGACAGAAATAATGGCTTCTGTGTTGATGAGCAATGTTATATGTCTATTCTCAGTAGCTGTATTCTTACTAGCAGTGGGGTTTCCTAGAGCTTCAGTGCATAAATAAATAGGCAGAAGTGGCTGTCTACCATTCACAGTTTCATTATGGTTCCCCTTAATCTAGATGATGAGCACAAATGGGCAGGAAAAATTTTACTTGGACTAATACCCCTTGGTCTTCTGAGCTTCCTAGGCAGCATCCTTTTAATACGGACATCTGCCCTCTGAGAGGAATTAAAGTTCTTCAGCTGATTTCAACAGCCACAGAGCATCACAACAGATTGTACTAGCTTTTGACCACTGTGAAACTGGACCAGATTTAGATTGGTCATATGGGCCTGAAATGTCATGAGTCATATTACAACCCTTATGAATCACTTGTTGCCCCAGACAGGTTTGCCCAATTCCTTCCTCATCTTTGCAAGTGCTTTTCCTCAGTTTAATTTTAGTTCCTGTACTAATAGTAGCTGTTACTAATTTTTGTGTAATTTATTTTTCATGCCATCTTTTTGTTCCTTGATCTCAACTGTAGCTGCCCTTTTGATATTATGAAATGATCAGGCAAGTTGACACTTTTACAGTAAACTAGAAGACACAAAGGAAAAAATGAGTGCACAGATACCACCAAAATTTTGGCACAAGGTTAATTTTGCTAACAGTTAGCAGTTTCCAATTTCATGAGATCAGTTCTTAACCAGAAAATCGTTCTGACATATCATTTTATACAAAGATTTATTATGAGTAGGGAACAAACTGGGTGACTGTTCCTTTCTGGATCCACATACACCAACACACTTTTATAATTTATTTCTTCTTCTTTTTTAAAGCTATAACAATGACAGAAAAGCCCAAGTGAGAATTCTGGCTTGGCAGAAATTTAGATTAGTTTATGTTGAAAGGATTGGGTGTTATTATAATGTAAAAACAGCTCTTTGCTCCTGCATCAGAAAGGGCCCTATAAATCATCATCTTTAACCTAATTACTTCCCTAATTTTCTTCCTTGATGAAAGGATGTGACTGATTGTCATAAGCTAGTTAAATTTATTTCCAGTGTGCTGAGAGAACATAGTAGGATGTTTGGGCGAGTGATGACGTTTAGTGGCTAAGCCATTAGCTATTTTTAATGACCTGCTTGGCCAGTAACAGGATGGCCTCCTGGTGAGACTCCACTGAACAAGGTATTTTGGAAGTCCATGTGATTTTGAGAGGCAGCATGATGACAGCACAACTCTTCCAGACAGTGATTCTCCCAGTGCGATTAGGCAGAAGCCCACCCTCTTCAGCAAGCGTGGTGAGAAGGTGTTTTCACAAACTAGGTTGCAGGCTAGGCATCCAAAATGCAGGAGTGCCAAAATATGGGAGTTCAACACATAAAAATAAGAGAATACCAGAAACCTACACATTCTCCATCTTCATAATCAACATATGTAGATAGGTAGCTTTTTTTGGTCACCCAAGAAAGGAAGAAGAGAGGATCTTATGGCTATTGACTGCCAGGTGACTAACCTACCACTATCTAGGAGATCCCTGCTGAAAGGCCATTCTAGGGAGGCGGGTGTTGGCCTCTTCTCCCTTGTGACTAGTGACAGGACTAGAGAGAATGGGCTTAAGCTGAGCCAGGGTAGGTTTAGATTAGATATTAGGAAGAATTTCTTTACTGAAAGAGTGGTAAGATATTGGAATAGGCTGCCCAGGGAGGTGGTGGAGTCACCGTCCCTGGAGGTTTTTAAGAAGAGGATAGATGTGTTTCTTCAGGGGATGATTTAGGGGTAAGAGTAGTGTGGGGCTATCGGTTGGACTAGATGATCTTGAGGGTCCTTTCCAACTGTAATGATTCTCTGTGTGTGATGAAAAATCTGTAAAAATACCTTCTCTGTTGGCTGCTTTGTGCAACTGGAGCAAAAAGCCCTGCAAGGTTCAGAACAGAAGATAACAGATCAGAAGTAGCTCATCATTTCTGTATTCTAAAGATCTTGATTTTCCTATTCTTTTTTCCCCTGATTTTCAAGGACAACATTTCTGGTAGAGTGTGTGTGTTTGCAAGTGGACATATATATTCTTGAAAAGACTACTTTGACCCTTGTAACACTCCCCTGTCTTTAAAATCCAAATCTGAAGTTCATCTATTCCAGGTATTGCTTCATTTAACAAAGTTATCTGAAACTGCTACCTTGTAAGGTGTCAGCTTTGTTTAGTAAAGCCATTTTGATCTGAAATAAGTAGGTAAACTGCTCTATAGATGATTAGATGAAGAAGAGGATACCTGACAAGAAGAAAATGGTTCTTTCTGTTGGTAGCTGCACGAGCAGCTCTAGCTGTTGATAACTAAACCATTGACAGCTATGAAGTCATTGCCAACCAATCTGCTGGTCTGTGAGGTCAGGTTCAGTTGTGAGCAAGATTTTGTCATTCAGTGCTAATGAAACTGGGGAAATGTTAAGTTTTCAACTGCATGGTAGATTTCTGTTAAATTAATGTCATCTTGCTTATTTATTTTATTCAGGACTGTGAAAATTAGGACATGCTTATTTATTTCTTCCGAAAGCCTCATGGGCTGGAAATGTGTTATGAGGTGAAGCAGTTGAGTTTATAGGAGTTTACACATTATTTTTACACACTTTAAAGTGTTTTCTTGCAACCTTTCAAGAAACAAGTATCATCAATGTTAAATGTTACATATTGGAAATAAATCGTCATGGCAATTGAATATAATGCCACCAAATGTGCTAAAGAAAACTATATTCTGTTTATTTCTAAATGGACTGTAGTCACTCCTTGCAGACCCAAGAGGAATTAGTCATGGATTGGATGAGGCACAAGTAAATAAATGAAAAAACAAGAATACTGGAAATGTAGTTCCTGTGTTAGAGAGCTTATAACATTCACATGTGAACAAAGGCAAAAAGGAGGAGAGCCTGGTACAGTTTAGACACATGCATCTGCTAGCTTCTGCAAAATGAGAGCTATTCCTTCCCAGAGCTTTGCACTGGGTACTACATGGCCTTGTAACTGAAGTTTAAATTCAGGAGTTGTAGCCAACTTTCAAATCACCCATGTGCTGCCTTTCCCTAAATCCCAGACTTCCTGTAAACTAGAATAGAATTAGCAGCAGTTTGACTGTTTGGTGGTTCATTTGTCTTTGAAAGTGCAACAGAGACCATCCATTGAAACAGACCCATTGCAAGATTTCATGTCACATAACTTCTCTAATATCCCCTACAGATAGTCCAGCATCTGCCTTTGCCTTTTTGCCACCCCTTTTCTGGGAAATAATATACTGGTTCAGATAGATCCAGTATCTTATGAGAAACTGGAGCACGTAACAGATTCATGAGTAATGAGATTTCTTTTTGTACAAACTCAACTTTAGTTGAGGCAGAGAATAAATAGCAATTGCAGGCCAGAGCTTTAGAATAGATTGGGAGATATCAGGCTTTTAAAAAAGTTTTTATGTTTTCCCAGTAAAGATGTGTAACAGGTGATATTAACTTTCATTTTGGTCTACATTTGTCATAATTTCTTGATGTTTGTTGAAAGTACACAAACAAAAACCAGAAAAAAAGTCTCCTTCCTTCTCTGGTGGCTGAAACCACATGGATGAGCTCTGCTCTGGAAGATATGCTGCCCCACAGTGCACAGGGTAACAGGGCATTAGTTTATGGAATACCTAATCTCCACACAGATGCTGTTCCTGGTTGTGTGAATACAGCACCAGTGCAGCTCTATACCCTATTTTTAGACACTAAGATACGTCTCCTTTTTTGTGTATGAATTAGTGGACAATTGTTATTGAAAGACCTATAGCTGGGAGGCAAATGCCTCTGTAAGGGATCAGCAAATGGTATGCTGGTGTTGCCATCAGACTTGCCCAGGTGTTTTGCTCTTTCTGAAAACTGGACAATAAGCTCTGGTAGTGTGTTAGAGGGCAACGTGTGAGAATGGCCCTCAGCAGTATGCCATGAGAAATAGGGATGCTTTTCACTGCATGTTGCCTTCACAGTCTTTTCAAAATAAATCCAGTATGTGAATAGAAGAAACGTGCCTTAGGATAGAGAGAGAAGGATTCCTGTGGCAGTCATGCACTAACTCAGTATGATCCTGGATAAATCCTCTCCCCTCACTTAGACTCATTTTTGGAAGCTATAGAGTCAGCCATTGAATAATACTTGCTTCTGTTATCATGAGCTGTTAATGACTGGGAAATGCTTCGAGGTCTGTAGGCAAATGGCACCGTATATATTGAATACAATTTGCTGCATAAAATGCTGAGCATGTTTGAAAGAGAGAGATGAGAAAGGGCTGATTATAGAGCCCTTTGAAGCCTGTGTTAAAGATTTCACAGATTTCTGCTGGCTCTGGATCAGATAATCATCCTGGAGGGAGGGGTGGGAGAGAAAATCTTATGCAAGGTCATCATCTGCTTGTTTTAAAACAAGGAAGCAAGCTGGTGAACTTGCCATTGATTGCCCTGTGTGCCAGTCCTCAGAAAGAAGGAAAGTGAGGGAAACATTATTGAGATCCCATTGATGTGCAGCCAGTTGTGGAAACTCTCTGTCTGTAGTTCATGATCCACCGATGAGTGCATTCATAAAAATGGAAAGAACACTATGCTGCAGTCCCACTCTGCAAATCCTCTCACAAATAGACCCTCCAGCTACTTAGAGTCACATTGCCTGGATTATTTCAAGGGTCAGTGCCTGGGTGAAGAATGTGACGCCTTAGGCCACTTATGTAACCACCTCATCGTGTGACAGGTGAGCAGGGAGCCCATGTACAGTGTAAACAAACCCCTTTGTCATTTTTCCCTGCATTGTTAGGCTAATTCTGATGAAGACAGAATGTGAAGCTGAAGCCAGCGAATCAAGGCTTGGAACCTACTCACAGCTTCAAGAGGAAGTGCTTCAGTGAGGGCACTTTCCAGTGCGTTTCAGGTGAAGACTGAAATATTTCTCCCGCCTCTTCTGTCTCACATTTGTTAGTTCACTTCTGTGCCACCGTGGCTGTGTGCCGGGGATACTTGTGCTCCGAGAGGAGAGGAGAGAGGTGGTTGACTCTTCAGTATGTGGCTTGGCTCCAGGAGCTGCTCTCTGCATGCAAATCGTTATTTGGTCCCTAATCAAATTACAGTGTCTTGATTTCTTATCTGTGAGTGATGCATTATAGAAGAGGCTTTGTTCATTCGGTGCTTCCCAAAGGAGGAGCTGGGTGTCTCCATTGTCTTCACTACAGACTTCTCCTTACCTGGGACACAGATGAAAGGTGCCCCTGACTGCACTTAGTCCCTGATGAGTGTGCACAGCAGCTAATAATCAAGACCTTTTTCTCCCTCAGTGAATTTATGCAAAAAACCCACAAAAAACAAACAAACAAACAAACCCCTGCACCTACTTCTGACCATCAAAAAAGAACATTTATTATAGACACCTTTTAGTTGTTCAAGACCACCAATTTACTCAGCTGGTACACAGCATAGATCCTGACATGTTTTACACCTTTTGCAGCGTCCTCTCTCTGCAGCATACTGTTAGACCTAGAAAACTCAACCTAATCTTTAAAAACAAAGACTTTTCTCCAGGTTATCCAGAGCTCTGCTGTGGTTATCATCAATAAAAGTACTTAATAACTAGTTGCACTTTTTGAGGAAGTTATGTATGTCTATGGGAGGCATTGCTTGATGCCTGCTGAATATTTTTTAGCCAAGTCTCATAAGTTGCTTAATTTAAATTTTTTTTTTACATGTGCTTTCTCTGGCAAACACACAGCTAAAGGCAGCCTTGTACATATTTTATGGTGCATAGGAAATATTTGATTAGCATTATTAGTCAGGTTAAAGGGAAAGAATAGAGAATTGATAGCTTAGGTTAAGCTGATCTCAGAAAGCATATAACTCACAGCTAATATATTTGCCACATTTCCTAGTTGGTGGCCAAATTGTCTTGTATCTGCACAACACTTTACCACTCTGCTGGGCTGTTTTCATCTGTGCACATAGTGGTTCTCATTAATGTGTCCATTAAATCAGCATCCTTTAACAGATCTTCATGTTGCTTGGGTTTTCCCTGTGTAATGAGTATCTCATACCTTGTCTAGGTTTTATTTTTATATTGGGAGAAGATAAAGATCAAAAGAAACAGCAGTGCTCTGATGCTGAGTCACAGTGAGCAGGAGGTCTTGCTCTGTGAGTGCATCCTCACACTGCCGCCTTAAGTCAAGCAAGAACTCACCTTACACTCTGTACATGTATACATCAGAAACATAACAATTCCCTTAAATTAGCACAGCTTCATATTCTGTCCCCATGTGAACACAGATCAAGAGCTTGCTGAATTCCTAGGGAGTTGATTTGGCAGCTGAGATAGTCTTTATTTTATAGGACAGAGGCAGGAGAAGGAAAGTCAGAAGCAAGTAGATGTGTAGGAGGAGTTTCTCCCAGCTAGTGACAAGCAGGCAGTACTCCTGGATGCCACACCGGACCAAGTCAGAGGGAGAGAGACAGAACTCTTTTGGACCTCTAGGAGATCCAGAGGTGGATCCTCTTTATGCAATACCAAAAATGTCCATGGAGTACAGAAATCCCAGAAAGAGAGATACCTCATTGAGAGTCGGTAACAAACAGAGAATCACAGAATCACAGAATCATTAGGGTTGGAAAGGGGCCTCAAGATCATCTAGTCCAACCGACAGCCCTACACTACTCTTACCCCTAAATCATCCCCTGAAGAAACACATCTATCCTCTTCTTAAAAACCTCCAGGGATGGTGACTCCACCACCTCCCTGGGCAGCCTATTCCAATATCTAACCACTCTTTCAGTAAAGAAATTCTTCCTAATATCTAATCTAAACCTACCCTGGCACAGCTTAAGCCCATTCCCTCTAGTCCTGTCACTAGTCACAAGGGAGAGGAGGTCCTGCAAGTTTTCTCTTGTCCAGTCTCGTTTGAAACATCCTAAGTACAGGACCTCAGCACTCAGGCACTCAAAACATCCAAGCTCTTTGCAGAAACAATCCATATGTTTTACTACTAAGCAGCTGACATTTTCTATTTTGCTAACCCATCTTTACTGGAAACACAGTGGTGAGAGAGTGGAAACAATTTAACAGGATTTGCAAAGAAGGGAACCATGCTGTACTAAACCTGACTCAACAGTAAACACCCTAAGCCCTGTGGAAAGCCTTAGTTACAGCTTTGGGACCTTAGCTTCAGTGTTGAAAAATGTGCCCATATTAGCCCAAAAATGAGACAATTTCTGCCTTACTGAGGATTTTCCACTGAAAATTCCTGTGCAAGGTGTGCCAGTGTCTAGTGCTTAGCCTTACTGCATGAAGGTTGCCTGGATTTCCGCTGTCCGTGCTGTGTTTTTCATTTGCTCACTTCTGGATCCTGTCCAGTGTCTCTGACACCCCTTTAATGATTTCAGCTTGTACTGGATTTAGCCTACCAGTCACATAAGTATATTCATTTCATAGCTGTTTATAAGTTATGTTTTGGAGTTTACTGCTGTTATAGCTACCTTTATAGTTTGGCCTTATAAAAATGTAGTGCCTTTGCTGTGTTCTCATGCATTTATTATTATAATTATTGAGTTACCCCTTTTAAACACTCCATGGTTTAAAAGTGGAAAAACCTTCCATTACAGAAACATAGCAACCTCCTCTACAGAAGAGTATGATTTAACGTCAAGTCATTCATTGTGGAGCATTTTGACTTAGTTTGTGAGCATTTAGACTAATCCACTGGCCAAGTGCTAGTTCTATCCACTATCCACATGCTAGTTCCAACAGGTGAGCCTTAGTTCACATTACTCCTCACTCAAAGTTTCTTTAAGCTCTGTGAGAAGCTATGCTAACTAGAACAGTGACTATGTCCTTACATCACCAGCTATCTATGGAGGCAAGATTCAGCAACATGGAGCTAAAAAAGGTTCACATTTTCTTGGCTGCTGTATCAAGGAGCTTAAGTCAACATCTTTAAATTACATCTAGCCTTGACCTTCAGTATCTGGCTTGGGACTTTCCAGAGAGAGATTCTTTGAACAGTACCAGGAGCTTGCAGCCCAGACTGTGATGGCTTTTGTATGGGCTACCACAGGAGATGCACATACAATTGCACCATGTTTTTAAACAGCCATTTCCAAAAAGAAGCTTAAGTGCTTAGTTAGGTGCCTCAGCACTTCCTTTTAAACCCCACCCAGCAGCTGTTTTAGTCAAACATTCTTGATTTCTGTATGAATCTTTCAGGAAACTCCTGACTAATTTATGCTGCTGGACACAAACCCAGCTGCTCAGTTTCAGTTGGCACCAACCTTAAAACCCAACAGGGTTCTCGGGTAACTTTCACTTGCAGGACCCAAACATGTAGGCATTTTAATCCAAGTCTCACTTTGAGAACCTTTAAGAACTTTTTGCTTCCTCAGTGCAGTGGAGGTGTAGTGGTGGTGGTGGCTGAGGAAAGTATCTTTGGTACCACGTGTGTTACCTGCAGCACTTTAGCAGTTAGTATCCCATGGATTAGAAGTACAGCCCTAGTAACTTAGGGGCAGCAGAGTAGCTTTACAGTTCTCTCCTGAAAGACCCTAGCCTAGAAAATAAGCAACTGGCATGACTGAAAAAGGTGGCTCTTGCACAGACCACTGGTGCACCATATGTGTTCAGCAAGTGATTCCTGAAGGTTCTAGACAGCCAAGTCCAATTCACAACTGGCTCATTGACACCATCTGCAACATGGTAGCTGGCCAAGCAGGAAAAGGCATAGTAGGTAAGGTGGTGGTTGCTGGCCATGTGAGTTGTTACAGACTGCTGCTCCCAGAAGAAGTAGTCATATGTGGTGGGTTAGAAATAGCCACCTGAATGGAGAACTTAGCAATGTTTGGTGTGCTGTGATGAGTGTGCTGACAGGGAAACTGCCATGCTGCTGTGTTGGCTCTGGAGGGACCTGAAGGGCAGGAAAGCCCTGAAGGACTTAGCAGGAATCAGTTAAGGGCCTTTGCCCAGGTGAAGACTAGAAGATGGTACAGGTGTTTCTGCACTGTGCTTTCAACCTGAAAGACACCTAAGAAACAGGCAGCTGTAATTATTTCTCCTGGAATTACCTTCAAGTTTATTATCCTTTACCCACACAAGCACTCTTTCAGACAATTGGCTGCTTTACTAGCAAAGCCTCATGATGATTACTCCTTCTTAATGTGTTTTTAATTCGAGTTTTCACACTTCATCAGTGTACCATTTAAAGAAAACATTAGCTCTCTTCCTGCTGTCAAGTTGACTGCACAGGGGTTTAGGGTATATATTTCTTTGCTCCTTCTCCCAGCCAGAACTTATGCTATTTTAGGCACATGTCTGGCTCTGACATTCAAATCTACAGCTGAACCCCATTGATTTTGTCCAAAGTTAACCAGCAGGCCCACTGACTTCAGTGAATAGAAGTGAAAAAAAAGCTGTTTAGATATGGAGCTCAGAAAGGCAGGGCCAAGCCTGCTGCCTCTGACCCACAGGCACTTGTGCATGTCTTTCACTTTTAGCCCCTGGGCAGTTCTGCTGCCTTTCTTAAGCTTCTCAATGCATAGGTCTAGGCTGCTATACAGAGCATCACCAGATGCATCACCAGCATACAGAGTACCATGAAATAGTGAGGTATAAGGTAGCAGCCTTCTGTGTAACTACTGTATCTTGAAAAGTAAATCTAGGCACAGGCAATGTTTTATGTTTGATAATGTGTTATTAGCAGAACTCTTCCTGCCCATGGTTTACGCCAACAGCTCTGGCACAAAGTGCCCCTACAGTGATCATACTGTTTCCAGACAGTACTGTGGCCTTAAAGATGCAGACCAGTTCAGTAACATGTTGTTGGTGTGATAAACATGGGCTTGAAATAAAGTTTAAAACCAGAAAAGGATTCAATGGCTGTGAGTCAGAGGTCAAGTTTAAGTAAGTTTTCCTAAGAGCCAGCTGGTTTTCTGCCAGGTCTTCTACTTCATCCACAGACCGGTTTCCCTTCAGCAGTGTTGGCATCTCTCTGCTTAGGTGATGCCATGACTCTGTGCCAGGCTTATCTAATATTACAAAATCCTAGACACTAGGCTGAAAGAGGTTGCAAGGTCTCTCTTGATTTTACAGGAAATATGCCTTATTTCAATATGGCTATGAGTTTGCTGTTTCTTTCTTTAATCAGTGCTGTGTTGCTATGTCTGATATTTTTATCATCAGTCTCATAGTATTTGATGTCCTGTAAAGCTAATTCCAACTTGCATGGTTAAGTGATTAAACAAGAATCTCAACCTTCACTTAAAAACCGCATTTCTAGGTTCAGTGTTGCTGAGAAATAACTGAGAATTACTGAAAGTGGAAGATGATGAAAAATGTGAGAAGTGCTTATACACTTTGCAAACTGAGAAATCAGAATATATGAAAAAAATAAAGCTGCTTTTTTTTTTTTTTACAGAAGTCTCATGTTTTTTAAATTAATCTCAAGATTTGGCTGTTTGGGGTTGATAGATTGTCTGTGTTTTCCCCAATTACTTATGCTGCTCTCTTACTCAAGGCTCTCTCCAAAAGGAGTGGACCGAACAGGTGATATGGGCTTGGCCTTTACTAAATTTCAGGTTAAAGGAGACCCACAAAGGGCGTTGGTGTTGGTGTTTCCCTTCCCCAGGTAGCCCATCCCATTCTTATTTCTTCACCTTTTTTACCTGGAATTAGCAAAGCTCAGAAGATTATCCTTGGGTTTTTTTCTGCATTTCCCTTTGTGAATGCAAAGATTACTCTGCCCTAGATGATCTAAAACAGTCACTGTTAAGGCTGACAGTATGCTGCCTGCAGCCCATGACTGGGGCAATGCTAGCATTTACCTGAGTGTTTTTCCCTGAGGTGTTTGAATTCATTCAATATTATTTATTAAATAACTGAGACTTTATTTCCTGAGGGTTTATTTATTAAAAAATAAGGGCTTATATAAATATTAGGCCTGTATGGAACTTCAGTAATGCATAGGTTCTGTGTTGGCTCTCAGATCAGGGATGACTTTTACTCTATATAGTACAAGCGTAGGTAGGGTGTTTCTGTGCCATGGCACAAGTGGCAATGAAGAAGTGGTGTGGACTCCTTGTGCCAGGCATCTGTGCTCAGTTGTACTTGGTCTGAATAGCCACAACTCTGTTCATTTCCATGCAACGGCTTCTGGTTTCTGTCAGCAGGAGGGAAAGGTGGTTGAGGTTTGGTAGGTGCCCTAAGCAGGCTGAAAGGCTCTCTTTTCCAGAATGGCTTTAGGAAAGTCAAAGCAGACTTGATCAAGTTTGAAGCCAGTGAATTTTTACCAGGCAGGCTCATCATAGTCCCTGCTCTGCACTGAGGAATTCGGGCTGAAACAGCTTTGGAGCAATGTCTTTCCACACGCAGAGATTAACTAAACATTAGAAGTGGATGCTGCAACTTAGATAAAAACTAAGTTCCGTTCCTAGTTGTGCTAGCTAGCTGTCCTAGGACTTCACAGGAACCATTCTTTCTCTGCCTCTGTTCTGCTTTTTGGGTTTGGGTTTTTTTTGTCCACATCCCATTTCTGCCTTCCCCCAAGTTACATTCTGTTTCCCACCCACACCTTTCCTCATCTAAGAATTACTGAACTTTCTGAAAAGGAGCCCTGTGAAATGTATCCTACACAGATGCACTGCTAGGGTGGAGCTGGGAATAAAGCATGGGTGGAAAGAAGTTACTAGGACAAGGATGAGGAAGAAAGGTGACATATAGGACAATATGACACCTCAGCTCCAGTGGACAAGAAAGCAAAACTGCTCCTTTCTGTGGCACTGTGGATCTAAACCAGCTTAAGCTGATCTTGCACTGTCCCCTCAGAGGCCTCCACAAGCCCATGGTGTGTGTGTAGAATTGAGAGCAGTCTAAGCAGTCAGGATAAAGTTGTGTGGGAGATGGGGTGTCCAGCTAGAGCTGGTGTTGACAGAGATGATCCTTCTATGCCTAATTGTAGTGCCTGGCCTTTCCTACATGTTCCCTGGTGTGACTGCCTTCTTCTCTGGTGCTTTCCGGTTTGTTTTCATTTGCCTTTCGACCAGTGTCAACTAACAAGCTTCTCCAGCTTCCCTAAGCCTCTTGATTTCTCTTTCCCACTGTTAGTTACATGTCTCAGCACCTGACTCCTTCAGAAAACCCTTAATCACCATCATGGTCTCCAAGAATGACAGAAGGTTTCATTCTGTGCAAAGTAATAAGACAGTGTATGTAAAATCAAGAAAGAACAAGGCTACAGCAATGCAAAACCTATTATTCTTTTATTGGGCAAGTGTAGTTTTAATGTTCATGCTTGAGGGTATGCCAGTAAATATATTAAAACATGGAAACTGACTGACACCACTGCTCCTTGTGAAACTTTACAACCTTAAATTGGTATACAAGTTCATCATGGCCCTTGAGCCAGCACCTCCAAATCCACTGCTAAGTTTACCATTGACTTCATCAGCTAGGAAACAGAACCCTTAATTCTGTTTTGTTCAAGACCAAAAATCCTACCTCAGATCTTCCTGTAAGAGAACAATGGCCTTTCTTGTTGGATTAGAGCTGCAAAAGTGCTGTGCAGTCTTGAAACATGGACAGCTTATCCTTTACAGGGCATGAGGTCTGCAAGTTGGAGGAACTGAGGTCACCTAAGTCAGTAGCTGTATTTGTCTATTCTAGCCAAGGATACATTACCAAGGGCAGAGGGATGTTGTACAGTCACTGATAGAAGGAAGCCAGTCCACCTGAAAAGTAGACTCCTGACAATTGCAGTATGTGTAATTACTAACAGTGTTAGTGGCCTGACGTACTCCTGGGTTTGCCCAGGACTCCTCCCAGAGCTCCTGGGTAGTTATGTCATTACAGACCTTAGAGACAATATAAAAGAGACTTTTAGTAAAGCTGGGTTAGGTTTCTTGGTTTATTAATGGCTCTACTTTCATTTTAATCAGGTATTGACATCTTCCAGTGTTGTAAATAGCTGGAGTTCCCCTATGCAGGCAGATCTTTGTCACAGTGGAGTTATGCTGAGGGCAGCAGCATATAAAGCCATATGCAGATACATCAGAGACCTCCTGATGCTGCTTTCAGTACACTTTCAGCTACTAAACTCTGAGAATCTGGTAAAGATCACTGGATTGGTTCCAAATACAAAGTAAAAGACAGGAAAGTCTAGTGGGTGTTGGAAAGCTTATAGTATGTTTCCACCTTCTTTGGGGTGACTGTTCTGAGAAGCAATTTATACAAAGTTGCTATCTGAAAGAAAGTTGCATGTGTTCACAATGACTGTATATATATATTTACGTATATAAAAGGTAACTGTGTATATGCCATAGACTTGTGTATCATAAGCATGTATGTCTTAAGCAGTTTTGGTTGGGGGATACAGCTGCTGGTGCAGCTTGAAGGAATCCTCCAAAATCACTGTTGCAAGCACATGGGCTTGCAGTGTATTTATTAGCTCCAGAGGGAAGGAATTATATCTTCAGCAGATAGCTGCTGAGTCTTGGTAACTTTTTTGTAAGCCTAGTTGCCCTTCTCCTGTAATCACTGCCCCTAATCCCACCCTGTCCCATTCCCAAGCATTCCAAGCAGGGTGCACTCAATCCTTTTAAACATTTTGAAATGGGCAGTCATAGTCTGTCATCCTGCAGACAATGAATTTCCACTGACGATCCCTGCATGAAAGAGAGACAAAAGGAGAGATGTTAGCTGGAACTACAAAGGATAAGACTCTATAAGTAAGAATAACTTTGTACCAGATATTGTGGCAACAAAAACATCTGTCTTCCGTTAGCTGACTTTCCTTGGAGTTCTTTGTGTTTTTACGGGCTGGAAGGAGATAAAATATGTTTGATAGATATTACTCCTTCACACTCCCTTACAAAGTAAGAAAATCACCTCTCTGAATAATTAGGTCTTTGAGTATCCTTCAGAAGACAGTGAATCTTGATGGTAATCAGTACTAAATCAGCTTTAAATCAGTGACCAGGATGAAGAGGGTGGTTCTGTCTAAAGTTACTGTCATGTCATTTTTTTTTTCTTTCCATTACTAGATTTTCTAGCTAGTGTATTTTATTAAAGATGTGAAGGAATCAATAGTGAGAGAAATGAAATTCATCTCTCATCTTTGATCTCCACAAGTCACATGTGAGATAGGGTAATATTTACGAGTGTAAGGAGAGTTTATGCTCTTCCTAGTTTGTGAGTAAATGGACATCAGTATTCTCTCTCAGGAGAGTGATATGATACCCACTAACAATTGCTAGTAGGAAGCATGGCTGGAGCAGCAGGATTCACCAGTGGAGGCTAATGTTTTAGTGTCCAACAGCTGCAACAGGCTCTGAATTTTCACCTTAGTTTATTGCACATCAAATTTTCCCTTGACAAAAGCGCATGAGTTCATAGGATCAAATACTATCCTGCTGTGAAGCAAATATTCAATTTAGGCTGATTCCTGCTGGCTAACAAGAATTTAGATCTAAAGTACAGTCTGTGCAAATGGCAGTCATCATTTGAATAGTGATGAGTAGTACTCAGCTTTCTGAAAGTTTGGATTCTGCTAAGAGTGATCTCCTAAACCTGAGTCAGGGAACAGGTAATGTCACTGGAGTGATTCAGTAGGAGTTTGCTTTACAACACCCCTGCACAGTCCTGGTTTTCTAGTGGCTGGCTCCAAACTGTGAGGAAACTGGTGTTGAACCTGCTGCCTCTCAGGAGTGTGCTGACACACCTGAGCCCAGATTTTGGTATTAACTGCTTGTCCATGGTTTCCTTGACTAAGTGATTCTATCCTAGTATAAGATTAGTTAAGCTCTGTGGAAGTATGAAGCATCTCATTAAATCTTTCATTAAGTGGGGGTGTTTTAATTGGAAACTTACTATGCTACTTCACCAGCTTATGCAGAGTGTTGTTTGGAACTGGATCTGTCTCATTTTCATCAGTGAGTCTGATTTTATCTATATACTGGGTTTTTTTAGTTTTTCTTTAGGCCTTTCCTAAGTTCTATTTCCTCATAGAATTGTTACCAAAAGTTAATGAAATGCAAGATTCATTTTTTAGATTTATTCATGAACCTAATTGTTCATTTAGTTTTATTTTAGGAAGGCTTCATTTGGACTATGTACTTGCTTTTCAAAGACAGTTTATTACTCTTTTGGTCATTAAGCTACCCAGAGAGACCAAAAAAAATATTGCTTACATATGGATTAACAGGATTGTATGGGTCAAAATTAAGGTCTGCAAAACTAACATCTGTTGTCAGAGAGACTTTTAGCTCAAAAGCTGAGGTCAGGTCGTTTTTCTAAACCAGGATATTGTAAAGTTAAAAGTCAGGTTCCTTAAAATAAATGTGGTTTAATTACCTGAATTAATAATATGCTTTAAAATATTAAAGCAGAATTATTTCTGAAGTTGCAATTTAACCTTGAACTTGAAGACACTCTAGCATATATGCACATGGTTGATGGCCAATAGGTTTATGCATTTCATTTCTTAATTTATCTTTTTTTTGCATTATTTGTGTTTGAAGTTAAGCACACACGTCCAGCTTTTTAAGAGGCAGGCAATTACTTGTTGCCATTGGTGCTGGGTGGTGAATTCAGTAGTTATCAGCCTGTTTCATTCTCGTGGCCCTTCTCTGGACTGGCTCTGCACTGCATTGCCTTAATTCCTCACATGGCCTCAAACCTCTTAGAATTGTGTTGTAATGGATTGGGCAGTTTACAGTGTTCACTTTACAGCTTGAGATGTTGTGTATGGTCTTATCTTTGCATCTTGGCAGATTCCCTGCTTCTCTGTAAATAAACATGTGCCCCTCACACCCTCAAAGGCCAAGATGTTCAAGCTGACTTCTTACTGAGTTGCTCCAACTAGAAATAAGTGAGAAACAATACTGAAGTTCTGTTACACTTTCCAAAGCCCAGATTTAGCCAACTTCACCGTTGCTATATTTTTCACTGCCCAGATGGACATGGCAAATCATTTCCTTGTGCATGAAGATGCCCTATTCCTGGTACACCAGCCTGAACAATTAGCCACATGTACTGCTCAGAAGTATTAGCCTGATGCTTGGTACCACAACAGATGGTGTCTAGCTATGCACTGTCAGGGGGAAACAGAAAAAAAGACCTTTTTTCTTTCTTTCTTTTTCTTTCTTTCTTTTTTTCTTTTTTAAGTTCTAGTGAAAGAGATGAAAAGCAAACCTGTCCACAGCAGAGAAAGTTGTGGTTGCTCCACGGATGTAATAGTCATAAGTGTACATCATCATGTCCATATCTTCTCCATAGTGTCCTGGATATTCTGTTGTTAACCTTTACATGAAAAGGAAGATGACAGAATTTACCATTTTATAGGAAAGGCCATTGAATGCAACTCAAACAGTAGATTTTTCCTGTTTCTTTTAAAGTTCTTGTTTGTTAACAGCATCACAAGGTGCAGTCTCACATATGAGACTACCTTTCTCTTCTACACAACTAATTCATATAGATATTTGAATAAATTTCAGTAAGTTTAGAACTCTTAGGAGCAAGGTGGAGTACTATACTTATACATCTGCAACTCTGGGACAAAAGCAGCCTAAACAAGTATATAAAGCTTGTCTACTAATGTCTTTATTGCAGGGATTCGCTCTGACCTCCTGTGAGTCTGTTTGAATTGCTGCTGTAGAGTGCTGTAAGTGTTGCCAAGTCAAATACTACAAGCATTTATCCATCTATGAATTATATGAAATAAATGTAGCAATTAATCCATTTCCACTTCCTGCCTAGTTTATAATGTAAAAATATGGGCCTGGACAATATCTGTGCAGTGTGTTTTGTTTAAGAAGCTCAAAGTTCTTCTGCACTTCTTAATCAAATTATGGTGACTGCTTCCCTTGGAAATAGGCAAGTAATACTGTACTATGTTTTACAGATACTGAACAGATGCAGGAAGGGACTGGGATCTTGACCAGTACTTTATGTCAACATTATGTTAGAGGTCAGGAATGGAAACCTGGCACTTAGTCTGTCCTTGTATTACACCATTTTGTGTGGGAGTTGCTAGTGGAGCTATGTCAGCTTCACTCTGAAACAGCACAGGGAAGAATCAGGTTCCCTGGAAAGGATATGCTGTCCCTGGGGAAATGAAGAGCTCAACTCCTGTTGAGAATTACAGGGTTAAGATGCCTTTACAGAAATCCTGACAATTATTTTTCTGACTTAATTCAGCACAGCAACAGTACTTGAATGATGCTTGAAGGTGATCCTAGGACATCCCAGCCAAGGATTCATATGCATGTTTACATTTTGTTAAACTGAGGTTAGAGCACAAGCTTAAATATTTCACTTGTCAGTGTTAGACAGTTTGCAGCTCTGATTTGAATACTTCTTAACTCTGAGAACTTATGACTTGAATATGTAACATAGTTTTATGACCCCATAACAAACCCTTAACCTTTGCATAAGCTGGTCCCTCAGTATAGCCAACTTGCTGAAATCTCTCCAGTTTCCAAAGAGGCTTCTTTCAGGGCCCTGCACTCCGTGCCCAGAGCTGTGCAGAGTATATTTCACAAAGCCTGACCTCTGATACCTGCTCTGCATTTTATCCATTTTCTTTACACAGAAATCATGGAAGGCCTTGAGGAGGATTTTCTTGCAAGCATGCAAAATCAGTGAAGCCATAGATCTGAATCTGTGAACTTAAGTGTATTGCTGGATCCATAGCAAGAGGCAAAGAGAAACCAGGACTGTATCTATGCTGGTAAAGTGAATAAGACCAGAGAATATTTCTGAGCTCTATAACTTGATTGCCTAGACATGTAAATTATTAGAACAATCTCTGGGACAGTTTTAGGCCAGACCAACTAGCACAGTCTTAGCAGATCAAAGACACAGTTTGTGAGTCAGCACATGGTGGGTACCATACATGACAGGCAGAATGTGGACACCCTGTTTTGGAGGGTAAGAAAGTTTAATGGTGCAGCTGCTTCCTTTGCCAGAGGGGAGTCCCCATATTTAGTTTACTAATTTGGAGCCTGAGTGTCTGTTGTTGCATCTTTGAAGCTTTCTGGGTCATAGCAGGTTATTAAAATGTGGTATGAAGACCAGCTATGGACCAGGATATCATTTTGCATTCTCCAACTTTGGGCTATTATTGTTAGAGGACACTAAGACGTGTTTCTATATGTTCCACCAAGTGTGTTTCATAACATCTGTTTGGCATTCAACAAGGAAATATTCTGTAATCTTGACCAGCAGTACGTACTGAGCAGATGAGACTGTGTAAAACACAAAATTAAAAAGCCACTTTCAGCTCTACTCAGAGGCAGAACTGAGAGTCAGTTCTTTGAACTTGTTTCATGAGCCTTCCAGTTGAAAAGTAAATCTGGTGACAAGCTCCTGAATTACTGTGAAAGGTCTCTCAGACCTTTTGCAGAAGCAGGCAGTGTTATTTTGAGGTGAATGGATGCAACAGAGAGCTTTCCCCTAGCTTCCCTTTCTTTTCTTTCTGCCTCTTTCATCTCTCCCTCCCTCTCTGCTAACTTCTTGACAGTACCATTCAGCCTCTTAATGCTCCACCAGTAAGAAGTGCTTGAAAAGCAAATCTATGCAATTACTGAAAGTAAAAGATTTGAAGACTTGAGCTGCTGTAAAGTTTATCTTCTTACACAGATAGATGCCTACTGACTCCTTTTGTTCTGGAGGGAAAAATTATAAATAGTGTTATGACAGCAATGTTCGAGTTCACTCGGGTCTATGAGGTCTGTCTCTCTAATTCAGTTCTCTTTGGCATTTGTTGTACTCACTAGTGAAACTGTTCCCTCAAGCCCATGCACCTGAAGGGCATCTGGATTACTCTGTATCCTTTAGAAGGTAATGCAATTTGTTGTCCGTGTAGCAGGGCTCTGTGGTGTGACCCAGCCCTTCTCTGTTAACCCTGTTTTTGGAATCCTGGGGGTAAGATGCACAAAATGTATCTTGACTGAGAGACATTCAAGTGCACAGGGGTGTTCAGTACATGGTTTTCTCATCAGGGATGGGAGAAAGGTAATTTAACTCAGCTTTAATGGTCTTCTCAAAGTGATCTATCCATAACAGGACAGAGATTCCCTCACATTTGTTGTAGCTTGGTGTGTGACCTTGTTATCAAGTACTTAGCTGAAAGTATTGTATTTTACTCTCTAATGCATGAGCTGTGAACCACCCACCAGGGCCCTGCAGACACAGGTGATTGCATTTGTAAGCCATATGTGGCAATGAATGGTTTATACCTACAAGGAGCCGTGAAACAAGTGAAAGAGACTCTTTGCCCTGGTTGGTGAGGGTTTGCATGCCCGTGGGAGTCTGGACTTCCAAGGAGTCCAAGTCCAAGGGCAAGACCTGTTTGGGAAGAGCCATCTACAGTAACCTACATGAAAGCCCTGTAAGCACTTCAGGCACTGACCTCTTAGCAAAGAAAACTGGCCAAGGGGAGCAGTAAGAAGCTTGGTAAATCCCATATGCTAAGACAAAGTTGCTGCTGCCATTGGGGGTGATCTAAAGCCTCTAGGACCAAGCTGTTGTGCTTGTGATGCCCGAGAGGTTATGTGAGGGAATGCTGTAGAAGAGAGGCTTGCAAAGTAGCTGTGGGAAGATCTGTGTCAAACTGATTATGGGACCCAGGCACTGAGTAATTTGGTGCCAAATGAACCCTGAGGAGGCAGAGGACCTGCATAGAGGCTAGCTGGTATAAGGCTGATGTGGGATGGTTTATCTTCTGCCTGGTCTGCGTCACACTACCCATCCCCATGTTTTTCTACTGTGCTTTACTGTAATCCTATGAACCTTGCTCAGGGTAGGAAATGTATTGAAAAAGACATAAAATCTTTAACAGGATTACTGTTTTTACTGTTGTAGTCTGAAATTAGTAAAGTTATTTTATTTTCCATGGTGAGTAATTGCTATGTTAGAGATTAATAAAAAACAGAGAGTTACTCATTTAGCACTGAGAAGAATGTTTTGTACTAATCTACTATGATCCTTAGCACTTTTTTAACAACTAACTTCAGATATAGTTATCATGACTCTATTTTTTTACCAATAAGAAGACTGAGTCACACAAATAGCCTTATTGTACAGCCAGCCCCTTAGAGAAGTAGATGAGAACTGTGGGTATGCCTTGCCTTCAGATATCAGACAGCCGAAATAAATGAGTCTTTTAAAATATCAAAGATACTCTGTGGTAGATCTCATGGTTTCCTGCTCTAACTGCTGAATATACACGTTCTCTGCTAGTAAGTGTGTTGTTTCAGACTGCCTTTCACTTCTTGTGCAGCCACAGTGCTAACGAGACGAATGGCTCCTCTTTCACCTTCATTATTTTCTTTGCTGCTGAACTCTTCTTCTAACAATGCCACAGCCAAAAGAAGGAGCTGTTCCATTTCAAGAGAAAAACATAAGCTTTGACGTTAATTTTCTGAAGTTTGAGGAAAAAGAGTGTCCCCTGAATGGCTTTTCTGTTTCAGATGTTATTTACAAGTGTTTCAAGAACATGGCTCTTCTAAAGGAGAATTTTGTTTCAAGAGCCATGAGTCTGCATATTACGTTCAGTGAACATGGACCAGCTTACCATTGGCCAGCTTTCCAGTGTTAAAAAATGTGTTTCTCCTAAGACGTCTCTAGAAGCTGGTCCTGGAGATTGAACTGTAAGGTTGTATTTGCTGGAAACCTGCATAGGATGTCATCAGTTTCAGTATGGCTTTGGTGGGAGGTTGAGTCAAGAAAACAAGCAAGTCCTTCAAGCTTTATAACTCTTGGAAAAAGTAATTGTTGTCTGGACAGTGTCGCTGTGACAGAAAGCAGCCACAGCTCCAGACAGATCTACTGGGACTTGGACTGCTGGTTGTTTGGAGAGGGGAAACAGTCATAAACAGTCTGTGCAGACTTGGGGCTGCTCTATGAAGTGTTTGTTTTTGAGAGTATGGAGTCAAGCTTTCAATTTCCTGGCAAAGACTAAAATGTGAGCTCTAATGGCATCACTTAATAACACTGGCTCTGCATCCGCAACAGGTTTGTTTCCTCTGTGGTTCAAATCAGCACACAGTTCATTTTACCCTGGTAGCAGTCCTTAGCCAGGTAAAATTCTGGAAGCTTTCCGGCCTCCTGTGAGGAATGGTAATTGTTTTCAGTATGGTAAAAATGTGTAGAATCCATGATAAGACTTGGCAGGGTGAGGAAGAAAACAAAGTACTTGGAAAAAAAAATGCTACTGTCATGTGCACAACTGTGAGACTGGTAAAGATCAGCATATTTATTTTCTATATGGGCTTACTGTACAGGAAAACTGGGAATTAATGATGAGAAGATGAGCTGTGAAACAGAACTGCTGGGCTCTAAGAGTAAGGGTATAGATGCTACCAAGCAAAGTCTTTAAGAATGTATTTGGCTTTAATAGTGTTCTTAAGGTGTTTAAGAGAGGATTTCAGTGAGCCTGATAGTGTCATAAATGAGTATTCCAATAAATAAAAGCAGGACTCAAAAAACACAGGAATGTTCCAGCTGTAAAAACCAGGTCAAATTCTAAAAAACAATTTGCATGGCTCATATACATGGGGAAAACCTGTCTTTATTAACTGCAGGGAAGACAACCTCACTCCAGTAGTCCTGAAGAAGAAGAGCTGGGAGAAGCCAGGCATAAGGATCAGCAGGCATACTGCATTTGCATTTGCTAGAGACAATACGAAGACGGCTGGAGGAGGAAGGGATCAAATACCCAAGGTGAGAGCTAATTTAAAACAGAGGTTTGTTACTCTTCAGTATTGTCAGTTTTCTTTAAAATGCCTTTCTGCCCATATTTGGTTTCATAATGAAGGTTTCTTTGCACATCAATGTTCATGGCTGCTGAGATATTTTGCAGTGTGGATTGTCTTTCAGTATGGATTTTTCCTTTGTGTCATGCATGATCCATAAGGCACCACAGACATTGCATATTTTCTTGGTATTACTTTTCCACATAGTCATATACAAATAGATCAGACAATGTTAGGTGTTGGAAAGGACCTCGAAAGATCATCTAGTTCATCCCCTCTGCCACAGCAGGATCCCCTAGACCAGGTCACACAGAAGCATGTCCAGATGGGTGTTGAATATCTCCAGAGAAGGAGACTCCCCAAGCTCTCTGGGCAGTCTGTGCCAGGGCTCTGGCACCTCAACTGGGAAAACATTTTGTCTTGTGTTCACATGGAACCTCTTATGCTTCAGCTTACAGCCATTGCCCCTTGTCTTGTCACTGGGCTTCATTGAGAAGAGCCTGACCCCATCCTCCTGACACTCACCCATCACATATTTAAAAGCACAGATGAGGTCACCCCTTAGCCTCCTCTTCTCCAAGCTAAAGAGACCCAGCTCCCTCAGCCTTTCCTCATCAGGAAGATGTTTCACATCCTTCATTATCTTTGTGGCTCTGTGCTGGACTTTTTCAATGCCTTTGGGTGAAATGAAGATGCTTCAAACAAGAAATAGGAGTCAGCAGCATGTTAACAGCTGTTTCTCCCCAAATAGCTTATCGATAGCTAGTTTCTGGAACAGAATAAATATCACTACAGTTTGGGACAGAATCCGTAATAAATAATGATACTGTTTACACACACATACATTTACTGTATCTTAAATGCATATACATTTTGAGGTCCTACCCATGGTAGCCCAGAATTGCTTTGTAGATTGTTTTGTAGATTGCTTTATAGATTGTAGATTATTCTCTATGTCAAAAGCATCTTAATTAGATTGCAAGATACAGACCAGAAGTGTAGTGTGTGAACAAGGCTTTGTGACAATAACTTGGAAATGCTGATAGAAGTGAGGCTTTGAGTGAGACCTCCTGTGCTTAGGAAGTGGGAAATTTAGCTGCTGTACACCAAACAAGTCACATCTGTAGTAGTGAAAGTGGATCCAAAGCATGGGGTTTCACACTACCACATTGCTGTTCATGTTGCTTACATGTTAGTGTAATAACTAGCACTCTCCCAGAAGTGTCTAGGCAGAGTGAAGGGAATAAAACAGAAAATAAACCATTTCCAGCAGGCAATAGGCAGGAGATCACTGTTTTGGAGAGGAGAGTTTCCCCAAATGGTGTGAGGCCTCCAGCAGAGGAGTTCTATTTGGAATGGCAGGATAACTCCAGTGGAAAAGGACCTTAACAGGTCTCTGGTACAGTCACCTGTTCAAAGCAGGGTCAACCACAAGGTCAGACTGGGCTGCTCAGGGCTTTATTCAGTCAAGTCCTGAAAATTTCCAAGGATGGAGCCTGCACAGACTCATCTGGCAACCTGGTCTACTATCTCACTGTCCTAAGAGAAAGAGGCTTTCTTTATACCCCTCTGAACAGCAGTCCTGCCCTCAAGTGTATTGGCTCTTTCCCCAGTTTGGTATCATATGCAAACTTGAGGAGAGAGTGTACTCTATTGGTTCTTGAAGATCATTGATAAAGATGGTAATCAGGATGAGACCCAGGGTAGACCATTAGTTACAGTGCTTTGTTTGTAATGGGCACAAAGGCAAGATATTATCATTTAAGCATTACCACAGATCACCCTCTGAGCCTGTTAAACCAAGTTTTTACCCATCTAGTTATTTGTCCATCCAGACCATAGCATCCTAATTTAGATAACTGCAGGTAGAAAGAGCTTGTCTCTACCTTGCTGACCCCAAAAGCAGAATGAGAGCTCGAAAGAAATTGGATGAAGTGTGTTGTAAGGAGGCACTTCAGGAGAGTAAGGTCAAACAAGGCTCTCAGGAAAGAGTTTTCCAGGCTGAGAGTGGATATATTAAGTGTCAAGATAGGCCAGCAGCTTGAATGGAATAAACTGGATTCCAAATGGAGTGACCAAGCTGGGTAATACAGGGTACCATATGGTTTTATAATGAACCCATAATCACAAGCTACACACCAGAAACTTTACACAAACCAGGTGACAGGTCTTCCAAGAGGTTTTACAGCTCTTACCTCCGGAAGAACTCGAGCACATGGGTTTTCTACCCTGCTTAGGGGGAGAAAAACTGTAACTGCCACAGACAGTACCAGCTAAACTACATAAGATATTCTGTAGCAAGCACAAAAGTGGAAAGTTGTCACTGTTGGAAATAGAAGGGCAGCATAGGAGTCTGTGTGAAATGGGGATGGAAAGGCAAGACATCAGTAAACCCAAATATTTACATTAGGATTTGCATTACCCTGAATGCCAATTTGCAAGGCAGAGACAAAGAAACTTTCCCAGAAAATCGGGAAAGCTGTTCCCAGTTTTCAAGTCAAAGTCTGAAGGAAGCAGAACAGTCAACAACCATAAAAGAGGTCAGAGAGGATTTCTGATATCTCTCTGAAAATGCATGCAATCTCAGAGAAGTAAGAGAGATTGGAAAAACTGCTTAAAACTTGGAGTGAATTTCCCTCAGAGGGAAGAGCCTGGGCAGGTATGTAAATAAACCCCCAGGCAGAGAACATCTGTAGGCAGTGTAGGATGGAAAGGGGACAGAAGAATGTTGAAAGACTTAGTAACAGAGCTCCTGTCATCTAAAATCTTTAAAAAATAATATAAAGAAAGCATTTCTTTTCCTCCTGGCTGCAGGGAGACTAAAGGATGCAAAAGCAAGGCACGGCTGTTGTATTTGGCCAGTAGCCAGCCAGACAAGTAAGGCCAAGGGATGTGTAAACAGTTTGCATGCATCTCACTGGGACTTTTACTTCAAAGCTGAGTTCAGGAAACAAAGATTCAATCAGATTTCCACCCCCCTCTTTTTTGTTGTTGTTGTTGGGGGTTTTTTTTAGGTGAGTTATCCTTTCTATCAGTGGGAATAGATGGATTAGTAGCCCTGGAGCCTAAAATCATGAGTTCCATTACAAAGAATGGACAAGAGCAATATGAGCATTCTCTACACAGTCTGCTAATGTGCTTCTATCTGCATTTAGAGAAACTACATCTAGGGACACAGGGAAGCTCAGGGTGTGTACCTCATTTTTCTGTAGCCTCTGTGAGGTTGCCAGCACCAGTTGTGAAATTATGTTGAGGTGAGACCACCTGTGGGTTTTAGGTTTGGACTATGATCAGTAGCTCATTTTGACTTTGATCTTCAAACAGCCTTGAGAGAGAGAGCAAACTGTATGCACTACAAAAGCAAAAATCCCAAGTTGTCAGCCAGAGGATGTTATTTTCTGGGGTAACTGACATGAGTTCATTCCTGTAAGTCATTGTGACACAACTGTGTAGTACAGAGATGCTCCTACTCATGTTAATGTGCTGGATTTATAGTGGGAGCTATATCACAACCTTAGAAACGCTGTTCTACTTAGGAGACTTCTGATATAGTTTCCAGCATACTTAAGCTGCTGCTGGTACCCAGACCTGTTCATTTAGGGCTAGCTGCTGTGCTGAGCTGTTCAGCATAACTGTGCCCTCATTCTCTTTCTTTAGCCATGGGTCCTCAAGAACCCTGTCCCCAGACTGGAAATAACTCGGTTAGCCAAATAAAACACAGCTTTTTCTCAGACAAGGTTTTAGATGGGCCAGATGGCCAAAGACTTTTATAGGGACCACTGGGAGAAGAGGCTGACAGATTAGGTTTCTGCTTGAACTTACCAGCACGAGTACGGACATCTCCGGCCATAGCGGCAGCAGTAGAATTGCCATTCACGGTCAAGCACAGATGGAAAATACTGACTCTGGAAACCAGCAACCAGCCCATTGTTTGAGCAGGTTTGATACCTAATAAAGAGGAGAAAGAAGAGAACGCATAAGGAAAACATATTATAGATTATAGATTCCCTGATAGTTTCAAGCATTTCTGAAAACAACCTCCAAAAACTTGGTTTAAGGTAGAAGTTAAAGATTTGGCTTTATATTGAGAAGCATTTGCTGTGCATTGATTAAACATTTTGTATAAGAAAGGAGCTGTAGTTAACTAATAACATCTTAATATCTATGTTGCACTTAAAACTAAGTATTTAATCATTCCAGTATGCTAATCAGGCAAGAAGATTGTTCTGGTATTGACTTTCTCAAATATTTACAGATCTTAAGACTGACTTCAAAAGAGTACATTAATACTTTTACTATTAACATTTGAGCATTTGGGATTCACTGCCATGGTTTTTTCAACTCCTTTTTTTTTTTAAAAAAAAAAAAAGCCCTGGAAACTCTTTTGGAAGAGAAGTTCAGCAATTTCTTTTATTTTTTTCTCAATTAACTGCCTTTATGAGAGGGCACTCTTAATTAACAGCAGTATAGGCTTGTAATGAATCATAATTTGATAACAATCACATGACAGCCACTGAGACTTATGGGATTATAAAACTCATATAAATACATTTTGAGTGTGATTATATGGGATTTTTAAAAGAAAAATCTGCTCTTTCATGCTTTCTGTGTACTCAGGAATTCTGTCATACAGATAAATCAATGCCTTCAAGAAGAACAGACATGGCCTCTAAGCATGCTGATATAAGCTCCTCTTTCTGCACATCCTGCAAGCATTTGAACACCAATATAAAAAGTAATTCAAGTGCTAATCAGTTTGAATAACTTAATTCTTCCAGACCAAAGACAAGGAGAGTGTCAAAACAGACAGCTCATTAACTCAGCTGTTGAGTCTTCATTCTCTCATGCACCCTCCTACCCTCATTGTTTTCCTATTGGATAAAATTACAGGAATTCAGTTTCTTCCATTTCCTTTTCTGATCTTTCTTCTTCCTTCCTCAAGGAAAATTGGCAGCCTAGAGCTGTACCAAACCTTCCTTGTGATATCATAGAATCAAATACATTGATATACCAAAAAGACATATTCAGAAGTAACTTTCAGAAATAACTTTGCGATTAAGAAACACTCAAATTTTTTTTCCTAGTTTAATTCAATGACCTTAAAGATTATTTCAGTGAGCCTGGAGTTCCTAGAAAGGGAAACACATTGTCCAACAGAGTTTGATGTTTGGGAAGTCATTCACCTGTTCATACCAAAGTTAGTGCTTGCAAAGCATGAAGCTCAAATGTTTGCAGGCAAAAGCTGAATGACTGATCAATTTTGACCAGTGCAGGGGTAAATTCTGCTGCCTAATTTTCTGGTTCCACCTTTGACCCAGGGGTCTCCTTCGTATATCCCTTGTACTGTGTTCTGTGGTTCAGTCGAGTGTTTACATTTGTTTGTGTCCCTACAACTCCCACATTGCTGGCACCACACACACTTGCTTTGCTTTGTGAGACTCTTCTGAGGACCTTCACAGTTAAGCAATGATGGGGACTCTGAGTTGCTATGGTATCACATTAAGTGAGGCAGTTTGGCTCTCACTCAAAGGATTTCATCAGGACTTTGATAGAAACTTGCTTGGGTTTTGGCATGTAGGCCATGGGAACAAATGGCTAAGACTCCGTGTAAACATACTGCATAGCTGAAGGTGATTGGTGTTATCCTGATGGAATAAAGGTTGATACATGGAAGTATAGGGAATGGTTGTACTCATTGCAAGATAAGCATTAATCTGTGTAAAGTAGAACCAAACTTGTGCCTCTTCCTCTTCTTCTGCCTCTCCCCTTCCCAGTTATGTGCATTTCCACTGCTCAAGTCCTTGTGCCCCTGGGAGATTTTCTAGCTCTTTTGTATATATGTAATAACAGCAATATTTAATTGCTTCTTTTCCTTTGCATTTCCTCTCAGAGGTTTGGTACCGCCCTGCAATTCCTCATCCACACTGATCTGATATTCCTGCCCATACTCGTCTTTCTGGGAAGTTCTTCCTTCTCCTTTTCTCTCCCTGCCAACTCACATTCAGGCTGGGAAGTCCTGCCCTCTTTCCTTCTCTCTTTGCCTTGCAAATGTTTAAAAACACTCAAAATAAAATTTGAAATACAGTTTTCAGATTGTGTTCACTTCTCCCTCTACTTCTGTCACATACAAAGTCCTGCAATCTGTTATACAAGCTCAATATTGGGTACAGCAAAAGAAAGATAGTGAGGCTTGAAGTACTTTAGCTTTGAGATAACATAAGTTTTTTTCCCTGATCTTTCCAATTTTCAAATCAGATATTCTTCTAAAAAATGACGAGATGTTCCCAGAAACTGGAGTGCTTATTTGTGAGCTCATACAAAATCTTTTCTTCTCTTTCCTTCTCACAGTTGGCCTCTTTCCTACAAGCAGAAAGTAATTCTTCAAGGGAAACAACGAAACAATCTCTCCCACCACACCTTTTTAGTCAGATGCAGTAATCTGAAAACAACACTTGATATGTGTGATTTCTTCCTTATCTGTTGAATTCACTAATCCTGTCACAGCAAATCCTGCAAACCAGTCTGGTGAATAGAGACTAGTGATTAGGACCTTTGATTTATGGACAAGTAAAAGAAAATTCCTTTTTCACTAGACCCACTCTGTAGCACTTTATTTTTTACAGAGGCCAGTTCAGTATCCAGAGTTAACATCACTGGATTCTCCTTACTCATGAAATCCTGACATTGCTAAGAAGAGAGGAAGGTACCTCTTAGCAGGTGAATGCAGAAGAGCATGTGAAACTGGTTGGAACTGAGTGGGATTAAACTTGGCAGTAGATAGGTTGTTTTTTTGTCTAGTTGGCTCAAATTGCAATGCGTGAACAGTTAGCTGCCTTTTGGATCCTGTATTGGGGTAAGAGGAGGTGAGCTGGCTGGTAGATGAAGGAGTGGGAAGATTGGTGGTGGTGAGGGTCAAGTGCTGTTGAATGGGAAGTTGCCCTTCCCTTCCCTCATTTACATGTGTTGGAAATGACTGCGGTGTTTCATAGAAAATCAGTAAACTACACAGCCTTATTTTGTCAGGAGTTCTGTGTACTACCAGGGATAAGGTGATGATACTTCATAATCATGCCTACATCTTATTTTAGCTCTTTGCTAGACAAAGCCCCACAGTGTTGTGCCCCATCTAATGCTGGTGCTGTGTGGTAAACCTCTCTCCAAGGACCTCTGTCCCTCAGATATGCCAGGAATTAGCCTGAGTAGTGTGTTGTCCTGAGGGTGACAACCCAAATAGGAAGCCTGCTCGCTGCAAATCCACACAAGGAAGCCTAAGGCAAGATGCAGTAGGTGGTGGTGTTGCTAGAGTCTGACACACAGCTCAGTAGTCACAGGGTCATGCTGCATTAAGGGCAGTTTGTTCCTTACAACAGGGTAACATGAGAGCATCCTTCTGTGTACTTTAAAAAAATCCTACTGTCTTACTGTAGAGAAAAAGGCTTCTGTAGAACTTGCATCATTAATTACTCTCAAGCCCTCTCTCTCTAGAGCCTGTCACAGCAGAATGATATATTATGGAGATGTCAGACATGGCAAACTGACCCAATAGATATAATGCTGTATGCTTCATTTCCAGTCCTCCTTGGACTGTGTATGGAGAGAGGTGGCTCAACCTCACACAGCCAGTAAGACCATGGTGACAATGTGAGAAGCATTTTTTTAATGAGATGTGAGATATATTGTCTGTGACTTTCAATATCCAAAACTTAATTTCCTTTTGGTACAGCTGTGGAGAGGTGACCCTGGCCTGCTCTCCTGAGTTATTTTTGTGGAGTGTCCTCCTCTGTGTAGTTTGGTTAGTTGCATGATAAAAGCTAATTTAATAGTCTGTTACAGATGAGTGAGGAGAGATAAGAGGCTGAAGACACGCTCAGAACACTTGAAATACAGACACTCAGACTAAGGAAATTACTTTTCCATGTGTGATTAGGCTGTGCCAATCTCCAACAGCCACTTCTATGAGAAGTCTCCACTGTCTGGTGTGTGGTGGTCAGATGTTGTTGTGAGTTCCACACGACACCATTATCATAACTATCATCTTCTGTCTTTTTCTTTCATTTAGGGGGCAGTGATGACTTTCCTTCTCCTCTCCACCCAAAGGGAAGGAAAGGCCCTGGTCACTCTGTCGATTTCTTCCTGACAGGCACCGATGAGGCCTCCCTGTCTACAGAAACACCCCTTTTCTCCTCAGCTGCTCCCACTGGACTCAGTCCATTGCAGCTGTGCTAAGAGCTCGTAGCACTATCCCTTTAACACAAACCTAGGGCTTTGAAGAAAATTAACTTGTTTGTGTAGATAGCACAAATGGGAACATATGGAAAAGGCAGCTTGATTAGCAGGTTTGGGTAGTACAGCCTCATCTTTGAGACTTGGGATTGGTCAGAGATTGAGAACAAAATCAGTTCCTTGCAGATCTACTGGGGTGTGCTGCCAGCTCCTGAACAGGAGGCTCCCACAGACACTTCCTTTGCTCACAAGTCTGTCTTTGCACCCAGTTTGTGGGAAATAGGCCTATGTGCCAGCTTGAAGGATCTGCATGTGTGTATGCTTGTGCACTTAAAAAGATGGCAAGAGAGTGAGAATGGGAGTGGGGAGGGAGAATCTAGATATCTGTTTTTTCCAATTCCAATCCAAACACTTTCTCAGAAGTCTAAACATGGAAAAGAGGCAACAAACATGCATTAAATACCACTTGGCTGGAAATGTTTCTGTTTTGTGCCTTAAAGATAACCTGTGAGGGGGCAGAGGTCATAAAGTAGGCATTGTGGTTAGATGCCTGATGTGGATCTGTGTCATCGCCCTTTCTGTTGAATGGCATTATCATGTATGTAAGATGCAAAGTCTTATGGGCTTAATCCTAGAAGTCCATATAATACCCAGTGTTAGTGTAGGAAACAAACTTACCTAAACCAGCTTTGTCAGTGGTTCCTTCCTGCCTTCCACCCTCCCAACTTTCCTGTCCTTATGCTCCAAAATACATTTCTTCAACTTCCCCTCAACACTAACAACTAAAAAAACAATGACTTAGAGACTCTTTCTTCTCTCTGTTTTGTATTCCTACTTCATTTTTTTTCTAAAGCTTTTTTTGGTTTGTTTTCTTTTCTAAGGAAACTTCTCAGGTTTGTTGTGCTGCTGCACACCAGTCAGGGATGGTGATTTCTGAAATGCCATAAACATCATTTGCCAGAGGACAGTTTTTGGTGGTTTTGCCTAGAGTTTCTGGGACATGGCTGAGAAACTGGAGGGACTTCACAGGAGAGCTTTATATATGACCAGCACTTGCTTATGAGTCTTGGAATATAAAACCTGCAGAGGAGAACTAGAAGAACAGAGAGATGTTCAGCCTGAAAGCAAAAGCCTGAGTGAAGGTGTGTGGGTAAGAGAAAAGCATAGCTGCTACCTATTTATAAGTTAAAGAGATTTTACAAAGGATGCAGTGTGCTTGTTCTCATTACTCAGGGAAAGTAGGGCAAGGAATAAAAAGCCTCAATTACAGCAGAGCAAATGGAGCTTAAATTTTAGGAAAAACTTTGCAGCTTTGTAGCTATTGGTGGTACAAGTCATTGAATATCCCAGAATGTGATGTGCAAGGTGAGACAAAATACCCTGTGAGGCAGAGCTGAAGAAGGAGTATTAAAGTCCAACCTCCATGGATGGGGAATGGACTAGTGAGTCCAGCAGGGTACTGTGTCAGCTAACATGAGGATGATGCATTGCTCACCAAAAGGTTGGTTCATCAGGAGATGAGAGGGGAAATAAAGGTGGCTAAACAGGAACTAATGGTGCAGATTGTAACTCTCATTTGTGGTCACACTTGATTACTAAGTGAATCTCTGGAGAATTGGTGATGGCTCCCAATAGCACTGAGCTGAGCATGGAAGAGAGACTGCCAGGAGAGAAGGTGTGGGATTGTCAAAGGCCCCACAGACTATCTCCATGCCATCACACTAATTTTAGGTTTGAGTTTGCACTCAGACACCCCAGGCTGGCTGTTTGCTAGCCCTCTTTTTCACTCCAGTCTGGGATCAGCCTGCTGGGGTTTTGCTGCCAGAGATTTTTAGAAAGAGAATAGAAATTTTATTTTGAACCATAGAAAGGTCTAATTAAAAATTACTATGCGATAAGTAATCAATGTATGAAAAATAAAGGAGTCATCCAGGATTATCACAGTCTTCTTTCTGCCTGTTTTGCAGCCCTCCCTCATTCTTTTCAGTTCTTATTCAGAAATTAAGTATAAGGTCAATCTTCTTTTCCTTAGCAATTGCATCAGCCATAGGAATGTATCACATGGTAAATGAAAGAGGATGAATAATTCAGAACAAAATTTTGAATCATTTAAAAAGCAGAAGCTTCACATTTCATTGCTAATTTGTTCCCATATAATGTGAAATCTACAAAAATCACATTGCAATTCTAGAGTAAAACCATTTCAAGTATTTGAAAATATTCTTGCATTCATTTCATTCTGTCCAAAGAAAGTTTCAAACTCAGAGCTTTCCAAAACTGTGTTTCACATTTCATGAAAAAACCAAGATAATTAAATGCTGGGTATGTACTGCCTAAATATGAAACACTGTGCATATTTCCAGAAATTACTGTGGCCATAAAATGTTATCACCTTTGCCTCTAAGGTTGATGGAAAAAGTAATGTTTAGTTAACCTAAACTGACCGTATTAAGGAATTAACATGCCCTTTTGTTATCATTGTCATGCATCTATATATCATCACTTGTTAGTGTAGATTTTTGGCTCCTGTAATACCAGCATGACAAGAAAACAGCCTTTGACTCGTGCCTAAGCCAAAAAGCTTAGCAACAAAAACACAAAGAGAAAAGCTAGTGCAATACGGAGAATATTTTTTTTTCTACTGATAAGAGCAGGAGGACAGAGGAAGAAATTTTAGAATTTGTTCCCCAGTTTAGTCACTGATTCAGTGTGTATCCTTTCAAGAGGGACTTTATCCTTACTGAAGGTTTATGCCTTATTTTCCTCATCTGTGAAACTATATCAAGACAAACCACTTTCCAGCTGAGTCTGTGAGTGACCAAATGACAAAGCATTTCCAAAGCACACTGAGACCCTCCAGCAAGAAACTGCTACAGAGAAGGCAAATGGGATGCTGATCACCTCACACATTATGTGTCATGATTAATGAGTCTCAGGCAGTCGTTCAGGGCAGCGAAGCCACTGGTTATGATGGCAGCAAGACGTCTTTGCATTGCTCTGACTGCAGCATTAGCACCCGCATCCCACAGGGGTTATCAGGGCTGTGCCCTCTGGGGATGATTGGGGGTATCCTACCATTCAGTTCCCGCCCTGTTGATCTCTTCCCACCAGCACTCTGTCGGCTCACCGAGGCTCTGGGCCGCCGGCATGCAGGCGTAGTTCCACAGTCTGTCGGAGCCTTCCTTCTTGTTGAAAACACTCCTGACAGCCACAATCACCTGCCCATGTGGGCACTGGAAGTTGAAACCTTGCCGGTACACATTGACCCATTCATCATTATCTCCGTAGTTATAGGGACCGTAGTAATAGTCACCGTACTGGCCCCATGCCATGGTCATTAGAGGCAGGAACACACAGAGAAGGACAAGGTCCATACTGAGGATGTTCCTGTCTTAGAAATGCCCCGCTGGTTTGTTGGACTGGCCCTTTTATATTGCCTCTAACATTTGGCTTCCAGATGTTATGCTTCAAGATCCAACTGCAATGTGTCATTGCTTAGCAAACCTTCTCTGAGTTACAGAAACGTCCAATTACTTTTAAGGTGGAATTCTGCAAGTACTGTAAGTTGGCAAGCCACAAGAGCAGGGTCTTGCCACCACCACAAACCATCTGTGATCCTTTGCTGCAGAACTACTGTTACAGAGCAAGAAACACGTTGTAGTACCACTGTCACAGACATCCCAATTTCATCCTCAAGAGAGCACTTAAGTTTGAAAACTACTTTATTAGAAATTAAATCTCTATTTGAATTTGTTTTCATCATTAGTAACTTGCAACAAAATCTGATCATGTGTGTGTGTCCCCACCCTCTCTTTCCTAAATATGTGTGAGATGATTCTGCCAGTCCCTAGAAAGAGGAGAATTGCACAAGGTGGAGGAATTCACTGCTCCTGTTGTAAAAATTCCTTTAGACATTTTGATTTGGTTTGGTTGGAAGTGAAATGGAGCCTAAATGACTGAGACTCTGGCTTGACATGGAAACAGCCCACCCTGAGAAGTAGGGCATCAGCTTCTTCCCTGCACAACTGATCTTGCTATGACTGTGTGTGAATACTGTAACTGTAGGCTCAGCAGACATTTTAATGTGAGGAAAAAGCATATAAGCAAGTTCTTATAAACTTCATGTATCATCATAACCTATTGCAATCTTTGAGCAAGACCCTTTAAGATACCTTCCACTTATCAGGGACTAGAAACAGGGGACACTGGTCTTCTGCTGAGGAACCGCTGTGCTGTACATTCAAAACCTGACTTGCCACTTGGAAACATGTTTATATGCCACATCTTCAGGTAATCTCTTTATCAGGAACCCAGCCTATTCAGGAGAATGTGGAACAGAGTGCTTTATATAACTGTGTGCTTGACTCAAAGAAAACTGTGGGACTTGTCCATGTTTTAATAAGTAGGACAGTCCAAAGTCAATATAAAAACCTAGATATGCATACATTGCCTGTTTTACTAGTGAAACCTGTGACTCTTGGGCCAGCTCCAGATTCAGATCCTGTCTCTTCCAGTGAAATCACAACAAAGGATCCAGGGACTGTTTCTTGCTGCAAGTTTCTCCTCCCCTCTTTTCACTACTACTCTTCCCCATTGTTGCTGATACTGTCAGGAAAAAGATCTGTGGTAGGTAACAGTGGACTTGCTCTTCTCCAGGGATCTCCAAACCCATCACGCCTGGTCATTGCTTTGCAGGAGTATAAGCATCCCAGGAGACAGATCCCTTTCCTAATCAGCCCCAGATCTTAAAAGCTGTCTTCAACCTCTTCAAGCAGGAATTTTCATGGCTTTTGCTGATGGCCTTTTTTTTTTGGTTTTTTTTTTGTTGTTGTTTTTTTTTGTAGCAGAGCATTGTTTGACAAAACTGTAAGTAGGAGCTGAGCTGTTTGCCAGGAGCACAGTTCAGCAATATCTCAGTTGTCCATGCTCACAACCAGTGCAGATCCACATGAACCTGGCAGCTGAGAGCTGCTGATGTAGCTCAGTGCCTCACCTCCAGCTGCAGCAGCACCAGCCACCTGGGAAGGAGGGTTATGGAGACAGCACAGAACAGCCCTTTCCTTGTAGCTGCTCTCTTCTAGATCTTAGGTAACAGTAGGGGACACAGGTAGCCCAAGACTAAAGAGAGAGGAAATTTGAGGTTTAAAACCCCACAATTATCCCATGGGAATCAGAGTGCAGACTTGAATGGCATGATCTCCCATGAGCTTTTCAGCTAACTCAATAATGTATGTTTTTTCCCTCTTACTTCCTTAGACATGTAATCACATCTGGGAGCATTGCCCACTGCTGTATGTGCCTGAGAGGCATTCTGGAAGACATTTGAGCAGGAAGCACCATGTTATCATATATAAATGATCCTCACCTCACATAACCTTTCATAAGCACCATTCCTTGGAAAGAAGTTCTCACATAGCCCACACAAAATCAGGGTCAAAAGGGGATGAGAAGAGGGAGGAGAGTAGGGCACAGTCTTCCTTTGCCTACCTTTGACATGCATGTGAAGCTTCGAGGTGTCTATTGTCACTTCCTACATACAGTCTACGCTGCCTGGTCTCGGCGAACAGAGTGGCAATTCCATGCAGCAATGCGATCAAGAAGTGATTTGTCTGGGGGCAGGAAAGACAGTGAACAGGAGCAGGGGAAGTTTAGGTTGGATATTATTGTCAAGCCCTGGAACAGGCTGCCAGGAAAGTGGTTGGGTCACCATCCCTAAAGAGATATAAAAGGCCTGGAGACATTGCACTTAGGGACATGGTTTAGCTGTGGACTTAGTAGTGTTAGGTTAATGGCCGGACTCGATGATCTTAAGGGTCTTTTCCAACCCAAATGAGTCTATGATTCTAGGAGAGGTGTGGGACTACAATTCCCTGTAGCAGTCATGGCAGTGCAGACATGTCCTGACCAGGGACTGCCTCAAAATCTACAGCTGGTGTTTCAAGATCCAGTGCTTTCTGGGGACTTTTAATATTAAATGTCATGCTTTACTCTGATACTGCATAAACCCAGAAGAGAGTAGAATTTCTGACACAAGGGACATGATGGTTTTTAGTCACCTTGGAGAAGAGTGGTGTTTGTGAGTGGGAAAAACTGTGGCTAAAAAAGAGAGTAGTGTGAGCACTCGAATCTTGTTTCTGAGTAATACTCATTCAGCCCTGCAGTTCACAGCTGCTTGGTTCATGGAGCAAAGCTGAGGCCACATGTGACTTGTTTTGCTAACATTTCACAACATTGTTTCAACCCAGATAATTCCACTGATGTTGCCAGTGCCGAAAGCTGCAATTTTAGCTGTGTCTCCACTGACTCGCTGGCACATTAAGCACTATGCCTTACTCTGTTCTGGCCAGTGAATCACAGTAGTTCAAAAGCCAGTGGCTAGAAGAGCTGCAAACTAGTCTGCGGGTTGGTGACTGGGGTTGGCTTCAGCTAGAGTTTACACTAGGAGAAAACTCAATGATACTAAAAATCTGTCCCTCTCTGAAATTACTTACCCTTTAATTTGATTTTAAAAAGATCAACTGCATATTTTGCACTTCCAGTCTCCAGAAAAGCAGAAAGTGTCAATGAAGTAGTAAATATGAGGTCCTAAGACCAAACTTTCATTATAGTTCCTTGCTATGGAATCATCATTTGTCTGGTAATTCTATTTCCTGTCAGTTTTAGAAATGCTAGATTTAATCCACACAAACAAGTATTTCATTTCTATCTTGCCCCATGATGGCAGATGACAGTTATTGTTCTTGACACTCATCCTCCCTTGCATAACTTCAAAGGTAGCTGTGCTTTGAGCACAGTTTGGACAAGAGGTCTTAAGAGGAATGTCCTTTGCAACACAAATTATTCTGTGTTTCTGTACTGCTTCAAGTACTAGATGCAGCATTACTTAGCACCGAAGGTGGTGTTAGTCCCTTGGAGCCATGAGGAGAGATGCTGCAGTATTCTCCTACCATGCCATGTTACAACCATGAAATGCAGAGAGATTGCAGTACTTTGAACTAAAATCACAGATGGAGTAGCATTATTCAAATTGATAAAAGTAGCTAGCTTAATCTTAGGTTTTATCTTAGCACCCTGTGGCATTATAGCTTAGTTTGCTGTGGGAAAGAAATAGAAGACAGAACAGAAAAGCTGTGTTTTATTTGGCAAACACAGAGATACTAGAGCTGCAATGAGAATGGCAAGGGTTCAGGCTTAGTCAGACCTGTGTCTGCAAAATGAGGTTACATGAAAGTAGTGTCATCTGGTTTTACTGGAGTAGCTGTACTGCTGAAGTTCCTGTGTCTACAAAAGTCTGACTCTCTGACTCATGGACTACTGGGTTTTTTTACCCTACTATGAGAGCAGAAGGGTGCCAACAATACCAACTTGTGTGGTGCAGTCAACACTCTGGAGAGAAGGGATGCCACCCAGAGGGACCTTGACAGGCTTGAGAGGTGGGCCCATGTGAACCTCATGAAGTTCCACAAGGCCAAGTGCAAGATCCTGCACATGGGTCAGGGCAATCCCAAGCACAAATGCAGGCTAGGCCATGAGTGGATTGAGAACACTCTTGTGGAGAAGGACTTGGGGGTGTTGGTTGACAAGAAACTCAACATGGCCTGGCAATGTGTGCTTGCAGCCCAGAAAGCCAACCATATCCTGGGCTGCACCAAAAGAAACAGGACCAATGGGTCAAGGGAGATGATTCTCCCCCTCTATTCTGCTCTGGTGAGACTCTACCTGAAGTGTTGTGTTTAGCTCTAAGGTCCCCAGCATTGGCCTGTTCAAATAGGTCCAGAGGGAGGTCACATAGATCATCAGAGGGCTGGAGCATCTCCCCTGTGATAACAGGCTGAGAGAATTGTGGTTGTTTAGCCTGGAGAAGAGAAGGCTTCAGGAAGACCTTGCAGTGGCCTTTCAGTACTTAAAGGCAGCCTACAGGAAAGATGGGGAGGAACTCGATATCGGGGAGTGGAGCAATATGATGAGGGGTAAGGGTTTTAAACTGAAAGAGGCTAGGTTTAGATTAAATGTAAGGAAGAAGTTCTTTATTGCAAGGGTGGTGAGGCACTGGAACAGATTGCCCTGAGAAGTTGTGAATCCCCCAACCCTGGCAGAGTTCGATGCCAGGTTGGATGGGGCTTACAGCAGCCTGATTTAGTGGAAGGTGTCCCTGCCCATGGCAGGGGTATTGGAACTAGGTTATCTTTAAGGTCCCTTCCAACCCAAACCATCCTGTGTTTCTATGATTCTGTGATACAAGGGTGTTATCTCACAGCACTTAATCTTTTAGATGCACAAGAGTGATTCTACCCCATATTACTCAGAACTATAACCAGAAGTAAAGCTTTGCATTTTAAGCTCGTGGAGGCAGCTGAGTGTGTATTCCTTGAGCCCTGAAATCCTCTGTACACTAAACAGGTATGGCAGAGGCAATGACAGTAGCAGCAGCAATATACATCTGCTTCCTAGCTAATGCTACCATATCGTGGCATTTCACAGTGGGAAGAAAGTGTTTTTCATGTCAGCTTATTGCACCAGTGAGGTCACACATTTTGAACACATTTTCCATTTTTTATTCCACACTGTCTCAGGGTAATGCTGGCAGTTCTAATAAAGCAAAGTGACTTGGATGAGTCAGGGAGGCTGCATGATCTGGGAGCTGTAAAATGAATTCAATTACTGCTACTTTTCTGTGCCATCTTTGCAACGTTACTTCTTTTTCTTTTAATAAGCTTCCTGCATTGTCAGTTTTTGTAACAGTGTGAGGATTTGGAGTGCCCTCATCATGTTTTTGAAATGAGGTTACAGAAGCCTTGGTAATGTGTAGGATGAAGCTGCTAGGAAGCAGTGCTTTCCAAGGGACAAAGATATATCCTTGTCAACTTTCTAGCTCAAAGTTATTACCTTCTCTCACAGTAAAGTATATGGTGAAGGCTGAAGTTCATTTGTCAAGGCTTCCTACTGTTAATGACATTTTTTCTAGCACCTTTCATTTGATGTTCTCAAAGGACTTTGATTAAGTTCAATCACCTTCTTGAAAAGTGGGAAATATTAAACCTCCCCCCCCCCCTTATTTTACATGGTAGGTCCAGTGATCTGCCCAATGTCCACCAGTACCTCAGGACTAGAAACAGATTTTAAACTCCAACATCTGGACTGCCAGCATCAGGCTCCAGCCCTGAGAAAACAAATCTTTTCCCAACCCTTCTCTCTCCCACTTCCCTACAGAGACTGCTTCTACTTTGAGTAGCTCTTTCTTTGTAAAAGCTCTGCTTAAGATCCTGTGATAGTAGAGAATATTGCAGAGCTGTTCTCTGTTTGGAAGTAGCTATAGAAAATTCTGATATGATACCACTTGGCATGTTGCTGTGGAGGAAAAAAGTGCTAGCTGCAGTGTTATTTTCTGAGGTTATCTTAAGCCTCTGGATTACTTTTGTAACAGCTTCCTGCCTACATGTGTAGTGTTAAATCATGGGTTAAGTAATAAAAGCAAACAGGAAATGCAAAGCACAGTCTCTGAGGAGAGATGGTAAGGAAGCTGCACTGAAACATTAGTAAAAAAGCAATTGAAACAAATTTTCCTGGCCTGGGAAAGCAGATAGATGCCATCCACAACCCTGAAATTATCACTTTGAAAACATAGTTTTCAGGTAAGTAGTGAGCAGCTGTTTCGTAGATTGATCACCACTCCTAGATCAGATTACCCCAAAAAACTGAGTAAAAAGTCACAGACCTTTGTTACAAACCTTTCCCTGGCCATACAAAGCTTTGAAAAGGGAAAAGTTGGGAAGAGGAAAAGAGCTAAACTGTGCAAGGGGAGACATCCTGATCAACTGCAGGGTTTGTACAGACACACTGAAATGTCTACACAGAATATTCTGTCTTTAAATAACCTAGGAGCCTATTGCCACCATTACTGACTTCCACAGATCTCTCCTCACAAATAATTTCAAATAGATTATTTAAACAGTTATTTAACTGGTTATTAACCAGATTATTTAACTGGTTATTTAACCAGTTCCAGTACAACCATTCCTCAAATCTGGGCATGAAGAGCTGTGTACAATATTATGTACATGTAATAAGAAGTCTTGCATAGCTTATGAACAGAAAATGTGGCATTATTTGTTCAGATCCACTAGTAGTGAAGAAGTTAGAAGATTCCTGCTCCTTCACCTCCTGCATGGTTCAATCACAGTAATCCAGGCTTTTGTCAGAGCACTGATATAACAGCTCCTCCCTGCTCTGCACATCAAGCTGTAAAAGTTGCCCTGTTCTAGTAACTATTACCATTTGTGCTAATAAATCCATTCCCCAAAGCTGTTGCAAATTACAGAGCTGTTGCAATTACAGCAACTCTTCCAGGATCATTACACTAAGGAAAAGCCAATTTAATGAGTGTTTGCCATTACAGTTTCAAATGTCAGGACAGGGCATGGTACTTTTCCAATGACATGTCACTGCTAAAAGCTAGGTCTTTTTTCCTAGTACTTTGCTTAAAAGGTCTTTGCTTATTGCTGTAGATATTTTTGTTATTTTCACTATTTCTTTTAGCCTGTACACTTAAAATCCATAAGGGCTCTAACCATAGTTCCATTTTAAGCCTAGACAGGCAGGGTGCAGTGTTTGAAGGTGAAGCCAACAAAAGAATAGGATAAAGCCTCAAGGTTACAGGAAATTTAGGTGGCAGATGTGTCAGGCTGAGGCAGTACTGACCCTCCTCACAGATTTAGCAGACAGCATTTTACCAGGACATTTTTATAGAAGAGCTGAGTAGCTGAAGCCCCTTTTCATCAAGGATCTCCTCATTTTTTTTTATAATATAGTAGCTTGATATTGAGTCTTTGGGATAAATTCAAGCTTGTCTCTGTGCTGTGTAGAAGTTGGTAGTTCCTTCTTGAAATATCTGGAGAACTTTCTCAGAAGAGTAATCATTACTAGATCACCAGAGGGAGAAATATTCTAAAGCTTTACATGACTCCTTCAGAAGGAGATTCCTTCTCCAGTGGGCTCATTGGACATTTGAGTGAAACTGATACCAAACCTATACATAAGGTGCTTTGGATAGATCTATGAACAATTACTTTCTTCCTCTTTCAATTTGTTTTTAAGTTTGGTCCCAAAATGAGTAGCTTCAGCTGATTCTTGAAGCATTGAGAAAATCTATTATAATAAAATGGGTAGGAAAAATGTTACATTCTAATGCAGAAGTTGTTAGAAAAAGGAATCAAAGTATTTTTGAGGTATTCTTCATAACCTGAGAAGAAAAAGAGGCACAAGTCCTATTTGGTTTATTTTGAAAGTCTCACTCAAAGCTTGTTTCCATGTGTGGCTCAGTTACCTTTTCTGTCATTTTAATCCATGGGAAACCTTTCAGAAAAGGCCACAGCAACCAGCAGGAGCACTGTCAAAATCCATGGACCTGGGGCTTAATATAGGCCACCCTGTTCCAGGGTGTGACTGTAGCCATCTGACTGAACAGCATTAAGAGGTCACTCTTCTCTGATCCTTGTCGTGGAAACCAGCCATTGGGGAGGATGAGCAGGTTTCTCCTTCAGAGAAGTTTGGAATCATTAGAAAGTTCTCACATGGCTTTCTCTAGCCTAGAGATCATAACATCACTGTGAAATGCTGGAGGGGAAAATCTGAACTAATCACTCATAATAAGTCTGCACAGACCCACAGGGTAAGGCTGAGGTCAGGGCTGAATTGATCTTTGGTGTGAGAATGGCAGTAAACGTAACTCACTTGCTGGTCATGGGAATGGAACTGAGCCAAAACCAGTTTTCTCTGAGCTAGATAAGGGGGAGAAGGGGTGACAATGTGACCTAGGAGTGGCTCAGTTTTACATGCAAGGGACTCTTATCACTGTGTGATAGGTCAGGCTAGTGCAAAGTGAACGTTGAATTGGAACAACTCGTGTTGTTTTATATTGGTTTTTGTACTTCTTTGTGCCAGCTTCTTTGTGTCTTAAAAGTTCAGAATGATCTTGTTTTAACTCTCACTAAAGCTGTATGCTACTGTCAGCCCATGCTATGTGGGAAATGAAAAGAGATGCTTAGTTGGTCCCTTTGGACCATATGGTTTGTGAATTTGGGTAGCTGGAGCTCCCTGTGCCCTCCATCTATTTGCATTCTAGTCATGAGAATGATTTCTCTTTTCTTTACCTTTTTCCTTTTGTGGTGCTGCAGATAATGGGGGAAGAAAGGGGGAGAAAGGATAAGAAAAGCTAGGGAAGGGGGTTTTGTGTCCTGTCACTATAATTCGCTGTGGTCTGACCTTTTGGATTTTCAACCCTGCTCGGCTATCTACCACTTTTCATGTGACTGCCACCTCACATTATTGTAATTAGCAACTGCCAGCCCCAGAGATTTGACAGTGGAAGTGAAAAAGCCTGAGAAAAGCTCTCTGCCAATTTGAAATTAACCCTGTCACTGCAGAACAGATTGCCCTGCTCCAGAAGTAACTCCTCAGCATTTGCACTGAGACAATGCCATGTTCCTGCTCCTTTGTCTCACCCTGCTTTGTTCTCCTTGTGTCCTTCCAGTTTGTAGGGCTGCTTTCACCCTCCTTCCTCCCCACATGCCACCCCTCTTTGCTGGCTATGAGAAGTGAAGATGCTAATGAGAGCACTTAAGCTTATTAATTAATTAATTAATGGTAAATGTGGCTTTTTGTGGCTGTATCAAATGAGATCTGTCTGCCCAGCCTCTCTTCTCCTTCCCCTCTGCCTGGGACTTCTCCCTCCTCTCTGTGAACACCATAGAGTACAAAGCTACCTAGGAACCTGCCCATTTATGTGGCCATTGGCTCTTGCTGCTGGCTAAGACTTGCCATCTTTGCTGCTGTGAATACCTCAACAAGGTGAATAAAAGCCAGGTGAGATCTTCCTCTTCAAGCTACAGGTTCCTCACCTTTGTAAAGGACTTACAGACTTTCTCCAAGTGAGACTGGCAACTAGTGCTTTCATGGCCCTTGTTACATGGCATTTACAAATATTGTTTCATTATCTTGTAAGCAGGGGGTGGCTGGAGGTCATCCTTGTTGCTTCTCTTTTCAGGGGCAGCTCCTGCTCACCTGCTGTGCAGAGGTGACAGCACACTGACAGCTCAAAGGAAGATCTCTTTCCAGGAAATATCTGGGGTTTCAAACAAAACAAACAAACAGGAACATGGAGAGTGTAACAATATCTGACACCCAGTCTCTGTGGTCATTGTATCTGTTCAAGCAAATAGGGCATGGCCAGGTAGCAAAGATCCTGATAGTCCTGCAGATCAGCTGGGTGATGAACTATTGCAGTGCACGTGACAGGCAGGTTTGACACTGCCCTGGCTCAGTTACCATTGTGATAGAGTTTACGTAAAACCACAAATGTATTTGCTTAACCAATTCTGCTCCTTCAGAGATACAGGGGTTTTTACTCCCTAGTTCATAAAAGCTGGTACCCCTAGTCCTTTAGGATGAGGCTCTACCCTTTTTTGTGGCAATTCCACACTGCCATAATTAGCTCTGATCCATGGCGTGCTTGTTCTCCACCCCCCTTGTTGTTGCAAGCAGTTACAATGATCACTTTTCCTACAAATTTCCTAGTTTCCAGTTCAGCTTCTCTGTGATGCTGATGCAGATCAGCTCCTCCTAATCACCACAAGAAGCTTTACTGAGAGTCCTTGAAACATGATTTCAGTATCTGGTCTCTACATGCTCAAGCCAATAAAGCTCCAGAGCCCACTCTCAGCTGTCAAACATGCAGCTTTACCTTTGCACCACACAGCTCACCATGTCATGTGCCCACCCCTGTGGCAGGCTGTTTTTGTAAGACTACTCTTGTATTTTTTCGGTATACCTGACACCATGCTAGATCTCAGCAGCAACTGTGTTCACCAAGAAGCATGTCTATATAGCTTGTAGCTTTTCTAATTACATCAAATTGTCATGGCTTGTCAACTACATCCACAGAATAATCTGGCCTTTCCTTTTCTTTGTCCTAGGCTCTATGTTATTTTATTGCACTGAGAGCTCCAAAAGCTTTGTTAGGGCAGCAGACTCCCTGCTCACCATCAGAGAACACTGTGGAACTGTGGAAGAGGAGCCTTGCAAGTGCATAGCCTTGGTGTTATTTGCATTATAGGGATAAATGAAGAGAAAGTGGTTGCCATTAAATATAAAGATAGAGATGGAAAGAATGAAGAATAATTAGGAGGACTCTAAGAAGTCTGGAAACAAAGTTATGTGTTTGGGTTGTTCATAAAGTGACACATCAGAAAAGCAGGCATGACAGGCACTAGTGGAATAGTTTGTGCTTATATTTTGTGACTGCCTTCAAGGAAATATGACATGATTAAGAGAAATTTCTGCTCATTACTGAAATGCTTGGCTGTGTCCACACAGCACAGAGCAAAGTGTCAGCACCCATTGGTTCTGGAGCTCATGATTTAATCTAACTAGACGTGCATGTAGATACTTCTTGCACTGCTGGGTTAAGCTGCTTCTGCAGCTGTACTCAGTGACACTTTCTGGTGAAGCATGGAACATGGAAGTGTTTGTCTTCAGTAGCTATCAAATACTTGGCACCAGCTGAAGGAAATAAGGGCCAGAAATCACCATCCTACTAACCATGGGTAGCAAGACCTCACCTCCCTCATGGCTGCAATGGGCATGGCGTAGTTCAGGTTGGAAGGCACAGTTCAAGCTGGAAAGCACCTCTGGAGGTTTCTGGTTCAACCTCTTGTACAAATCAGGGTTGGCTGAAAAAGCGACCAGGTTGCTCACAGCTTTATCCAGTCTTGAAAACCTCCATGGATGGAGAATGTGCAACCTCTCCTTTGTTCCACCCACAAACAGAAAGCATATGTTACAGTGCATGGTAATGCAATTAATATATTTGTGACCAGACAAACTTGGTAACAGAAACACAGCTGCTATTATTCTGCTACTTGTGCACTCCTCTGCTCTGTAGCTGTCTTCATCCTTATCCCCTTTCAAGTGTTATGTTGAAAACAGTGTATTTTTCTCTTTAGAAGGCATATCCTACCTCTGTGACCTTTGAGTATTTAGCAGCATGGAGGCAGTGAAAGTCAAGACTGTTTCTCACCCTCTGTTGGGCACATTTGCCAGCTCTCCCCTGGTTATATTTATGAAGGATTCAAAGGCCAGCAGCTAAAAAGGGTGCATCAATGTTCTTTTATGTCAGCAATGGGTTAAACCAATTGTCTGGGGAGCTACCACTGTCCCTAGCCCAGTAATGCTGCAACCTTGCACCCAATAAAAGAACTGTAGAAACTGCTTGAAGCTCTTTTTTATATCTTCTTTCCAACAATATCTCTGTGTCTTTAAACCTAAGCTTCAGAGTATCAGCAGTTCAGCAGGAGGCGCTGGTTTAGTAAATCCTGAAGTCCTGTGTTAGTAAATCCTGATGTCCTGGGTTAATAAATCCTGACACACTCACAGGTCAAGCCAGCTCTGCCTGCCACTAGGCTGTTCTGTATCCTTTGGCAAATTACTTTGTCCATTTGTGTTCCTGTCTGGCCTTCTGCTCATTTTTGGTCTTTCTGGTCTGATGCTGTAAGCTCAGCTGTTAAATTACTGTCTCTTACCATGGATTTGACAATCAATGTCTTCCAAGACCAAGCAAATGCACGTATTCCCCAGTGAGTAATTATTTCTTTCTTGCTTCTTGCTCTCTGTTTTCTCACAGGAGAACTCACAACACTCTCTGTCTCGTCCTACTGTGGAAGAAGATTGGGGAAAAAGCTTCCAACCATTCAGCAGAAAACCAAAATGTTGTTTCTTACCCAGCAGTTATAATAAGTACTATGATCCTGTCTCTCTAGATATATGATCTCCTGAGATTAAATGAATTTGACATTTAGAGATACTTTTATTTTTTCCAAGAGCCTTGTCTCTTTTTTCCCCACTTAAAGTGCTCTTGTACTCTGAAAATTGTTGTTAATATTGGCACCCTGAGGGGTCTATGTTTCTTATGTCAAATTTACTTGGAGTACAAAGATGTGGATCAACAGGAAGAAACTCCCTGGCTTTTGTGACCTTTGGGTCATGATGGAAAAGTCTTTTGCTAACCCATAACCCTGCAAAGCTGAACCTCAGAGTCTGCCTGAGTCATGCAGAAGTGATGGACAGTGATGAAGGAGAGCGTGACGCACAGCACCAAGAATAGGCTGTGAAAGAAGAGCAGAGACAGCAGTCTTCTCTCTCTTGTCCTGCTCTTGCTGCTATGGAGGATTTATGACACTGTAACAGGCTTTGCTGTGACTTGAATATGAATAGCACTTCTGTTGGACTGTAGTACAATCAGCAGTTTTGCTGCATTGGCTTCATTTGTGTGCTTCAGCACTCCAGTGAGCTGACAGGCAAAGTCCAAAGCTGCATGCTAAGATCCCTGCAGTGCTGCAGGTGAAAAAATGCCCAAGCTGCAGGAATAAGGAAATAATGTACCTTGTAAGAGCCCTTCACTTAGGCAGACATTCCCTGGGGAACAGTGAAAAACCTGCAGAAAGTGTTGCCAAAAATTCCTTCTTTGTTGTCATCCATTGCAGAGAAAATAATTTGCATATAGTTACAGCTCTACTAATTGCCTAATACAGTCTTTGCGTTCCACAGCAGAGAATTTCTGGGTGCCTTCAGACACAATGGATAGATGCAGATTCCTATGAACATGAGGCAAAGATGATGGGATAGCTTATCATTTCATCAAGATGAAAACCAATTCATTGCAGTATGTACAGCTCTTACCAGCTTACTGCATCCATTGTTGCCTCTTGCTTACAGTCTAAATATGAGACTTCTGAGTAAGGATCATTAGGTCTTCATGGTGCTGAACACAATGGGATCCTGATCTTCTTTCATCAATCATTATCACCACCACATCACCATTAATTTTTTTAAACACTCTGTTCTGTTAGCTGGAAACTCTGCTAGGAACCATAGTGTTAATAAGGATAGAGCACTGTTTTTCTCAGCCATGCTTCTTTTTAAGATATATAAATGGCTGCTTAGCTCTTTATGGCACCCAAAATGACATTTTTCCACAGATACCAGTGGCTATTTTCTGAGTTGGCTTTTCTGTTTCATGCCTATCTGATGCTTTTTTACACTATAATATTTTATAGCTTTCCAGCACTTTTCATTTGACGATGTTGAGATGTTTATATCTGTGAGGTACAGAAATGTTATACCTGTTTGACTGATGTGGGAAACTGAGGAAAAGCATGGTAAAGTTTACCCATCATCAATGTCATGCCCTGAGTTTATAGGAAAGCTGCCAATTAAAAAAAAGAACATTTTGCTATTGTTTCTGCCCCTATTTTTAGGCATTCTCTTCATTTGTATCTCATCTCTCTTCTGTCTTTTCCTTCTGACATTATGCCACTGTCTTATCTTTTTTTTCAGCAGGTTTTATCCCTGAAAGTGAGATTTGAACTGGATCTGATCTCTAACCACAGCTCCCATGTATACATGTGCTATACAACAACCACACTGCTAGTCCTGCCTGCTTCTCTTTTACATGCTAACAACTAGGAAACTCCCAGCTATTTCAGGGACCTTGGACACTGGCAGGGATTCTCATCAATCTTCTTTTGTCCTGTGGTGCATTATAGTGCTGGCATTCAACTTTGTGTTATAGACCCATTAGTATTTTGCTTTATAAATAGGTCATTCTGAAATGTTGTGGAGCCTGCAGTGTGTGTAGACTTGGAGAACAATGTTCCTAGGCTCCTCTGGACTGTTAAATGACTCTGCAGTAATAGGTGGGGATAAGGGCCATTTTTTCCCAGCCTGTATTACAACAGAGATTCCTAATATTAATATTCTTTCTGTTATTGCCACATTGAAAAATACCCCCAAATACTTCCTCAATGAAATCTTCAGTGTCTGCCCTGTAGTGCACCCCAAAAAGACACCCATCTATGCATGATGTATCTGGATAAAGGGAAGTGTTTAGGCTTTGAGTGGGTTTCTTGGTTGGTTGCTTGGGGTTTTTTTCCCTTCCCCTCCAAAATAGCTTAACTTCTGCACATGTTTATTTCCACAAGTTCTGGACCAGTACCCTGTGACATGAGAGTACCCAATTCCAACTTCTGGTTTCTGTTGATGTGGGCATTCTTTGCATTTTAGGCACTGTGCTAGTGCCTTTTCTGGATAGCTTTGTTACCGTGTTTTTAATACATTGAAACAAGGGGCAGCTGCCTAAGAGGAGAGCCTCTTTGCCAATGTAAGAACAGGAGGGAAGCTGTCTGCCAATTTCAGTAAGACAACATTTTTTTTTCTTCCTTTCCACTCCTCTACTCTTTTCCAGTGTTTCTACTCCTTCCTATTTGCTCCTGGATAGAGGTAGGAATTCAGTTTCCAAACTGAAGCAGTTCTTGCTCCTTTTGCTAAGGCTGTCAGCAGAGCAATGCATCAGGACAGTGTTTTTGTGGTGTTGGTAGCTCTTCTTTATGTGCTGGGTTGTTATAAACAGCCCCTTTCCCCCCTAGCCTGCTCAATGCAACATGCATACTGCAGATCACTAAGGCTGAGATTGCTTGGCTGTACATATCTTGCCCAAAGTGACTTCAACCACTGTCTCTCTCTTAAAGGCACCACAAGATCTCTGAAACCATGCCTTTCATCTGAGTGTGCTCAGAGGAAAAGTCCTTGATTTTAAAGATATATTTTTCTTCTCATTTGTTTTACATCACCAGTTATCAGTATGAACAAGGCAAGGCATAACAGCCATAAGAAAGAGTAGCCCCATGCTGATATGCTTGCTACCAGCTGATCTGATTTTGCAGCATGTTCCAATTAGCTCTGCCTAAGAAAAGCATCAGTGACTGGGCTAACAACATGGGTGGGAGATTCTCAAGGGATTCAGCCAATACCAAATGGATCAGTAACTTCATGTTAAATGCCCTGGTACTGGTGGGAATGGTAGTTTTCAGGCAAGACAAAAAATGATCTTCCTGCTATGCTGTATTCCACAAAAGTAGAGGCTGTCACAGCCTTATTCTAAACACAATTACTCATCCATACATGTCTGTGCCTGTGTTACTAGATGCTAGTTACATTCTACCTTCCTCAGAACTGCCCAAGCACTTTTCATTTGCAAAAGCAATCCTCCCTACTTCCTGCCCTGGAGTGCTGCTAAATAAATAGATGTGTTACCGTGCTGGGGGGAAATTTGCCCTGTCTGTGGAGCAGAGAGTGCACTGGAAATGGCCAATGTCAGCTATGCTGATTAATGGAATATTGAAACTAGGCCCAGTTGCTTATATTATGTCATTCATAGGTCTTAAACTATAGTCTAATAGTGGAGTATTAATCCAGAGAAGGGAACTTCTCATGAGGATGGAAATCCATGTGCGGTTGGCGAAACAGCATCTAGAGTTGGCCTCGTGTTCCCCCTTAAAGTTTTAAGTGCACTTCAGCTTTTGAAGCTAAACCACTCTGCTGGAGGACTGCCCGGTCTTGCTTTGGCTTGCCTCTTTCTCTGGATCCCTGCCACAGAAGAGATGTTAGCTACTTACTTTGGTTGTGTTTTAGAAACATGGAAAATGTGGCTCATGTAAGCTTTTGTTAATGGATTGCTGGACTCTTCAGGCTGTTGCTGTCTTTTGCATTCAGCATTTCATTCTCAAGAAGGAGATTTGTTTTTCCCCCTCTCTGAACCTGGCCCTGCTGTTTGTTTGCAAAGAGAACTCTTTGGCAGAGGTGGCAGGCCTTGCTGAGAGTAGGAAGGGAAAGGGGCTTGCCATGTAGATGTGACTTTTTCTGTACCTTGCTGGAGCTTTGCACCAGAATCTTGTTTTGCTGCTCTCTGATGTCTTTTGCTGTACTTCTGATGTCTGTCAATGCTTGTTCACTGGCCAGCAATGCTTGAGCTGTCTAATGGCTTGATTTGGTCCAATGACTATCACCATGTGACCCACAGCAGCCTTGGCTTTGTAACATCAGAGTGAGAAGAAAGTTGTCTAACAGAAGTATTTCCTATTGGAGCTTTCAAACAGCCACAACAACTCTTATCCCATTGTGAGTAAAGTTGTTCAGGAAGAAACAAGTGTGTAAAAAGTTAGTTATTTAGTAAAATACTGCATATATATATATATATATGGTTTTTTTCTTCCATCTAAACATAAGGAAGAACTTTATTGTGAGGGTGCCTGAACCCTGGAAGAGGCTGCCCAGAGAGGCTATGGAGTCTCTTTCTCTGCAGACTTTCAAAACCTGCCTGGACATGTTCCTGTGCAACCTAATGTAGGTGAGCCTGCTTTAGCATTGGAGTTGAGCCAGGTGATTGCCAGAGATCCCTTCCAATCCCTACTGTTCTGTGCTTCTGTGATGTATTCCCATCCTTCTATATATGGGTATTTATATATCACTTCAAAATCAGGGACTGGCAGTGCAGCACATGTGTGGTGCTGATACTAAAGTGAACCATTCTGAGGTGGAAAGCCCTTGGTCATATGGTAAGTTCTCTCCATACTGCTATACATGGGCTCCCTGTGTCCCTAAGGCTTACCTGCATAACTATGATTATGCTAAGGTGTTGTGGGGCTTCACTGTTTCACTTCTCCCCTCCTTTCTTTTGGGTGTGACTTTCTGCCAAAGATAGGGTGGTGTCATCTTGACATCAAACTGGATCCAAGGAAAGAAAGTTGGCTCAAGAGCTACAGACCTGACTTGTGGGACAGTTCATTTTTACTTTGGCTGTTGCATACTTCAAGTGCTTTGGCCATTTTTTGTCTGTAGAGCAGTGGCGAACTTCTCAAGAGGATGGCAAGATATGAACACAAGGAAAAGTGGTGAAGCCTGCAGCTCCTGTTCTATGCTGTAAGCCTAATTGTTCTGAAGAATTACACACTTTGTCAAGTCCCATTTGTAATTCCTCTCTTGATTCAGCTTATTTTCCAAGAGAGGGAAGGGAAGGTGAACTGCTTCATTTCCATAGCTCTTGGAGGCAAACGTTTTCAGAAAAATTAGGACCTTGACATGGTGATTTTATATGCATGTAGATGTCTTGTCAGACCATGGGCATCCCACAGAGAGCATTTCCCTGAGTGGGTAGGTAAGGCCTATGTGCACTGAGTCTGTGAAGTGCTTTCAGTTTCTGAGAAGATGAAATGCCCTCAAAATAAACCCTAGCTCCACGGAAATCAAGAGCGAAGCTCCCAGTAACATCTGTGGGACCAAGGTGTTACAAAACTTAACCTTCTAGAAATGGCTGGAGTCTAGTTGGGCCAGATTTTTCTAAGCTGCTAATAGACTGTTACACAGAATCTTCTTTTTCCTTAGCTAGTTTGCTGTGAAAATGCATTTTGTTTTAGAAACAAGGTTGAGAAGAGATCATAGCCACACACTTCATAAGAGAGTCCACACTGTAAGACATGAAGCCATAATGCTCTTCTTTGGGCAGCATAGCATCATAGGATCATAGGATTGTCAGAGTTGGAAGGGACCTCAAAGATCATCCAGTTCCAACCCCCCTGCCTGGTAGGGACACCATCCACCATCCACATCCAGGTTACCCAGGGCCCCATCAAGCCTTTTCTTAAAAGCATCCAGGGATGAGGCTTCCACAACCTCTCTGGGCAACCTGTTCCACTGCCTAACCACCCTCACAGTGAAGAACTAATATCCAGCCTAAATCAGGGTCTCATGGAAAAAATCCTGAAGTGCCTGTCTGAAAAGATTAGAGAAGAACTCAGTTCCAGATCTTGGATTCAGCTACCCTGCTGGCATTTCAGGGTTCAAATTTCAAGCCTGAAGGAGGATTCAAATAGAGGCAAATGGTCATTCTCTCCTTATAGTAGACCTGAAATTGCAGGATGGCATTTACCTGACTTCTAGGTTGTCCCCACTACTGTGATTGGTGTCATCAGCCCATCTCACCAGCAGCATTAGGTCAAAGGAGAGTCAGAGGCCTTTCTGTCAATGACTATAAAGTTTCTTTCTTCCTCAACGTATCATTCCTGCCCACAGCCAAACCCTGAGATAAAGTTGGCCTAGGAAGACTGCTCAGACATGCAGGACACAAGGATGCCAAAGCATGTAACCTTGGAGTGAGTCAGCCTCAGTACCTCTGTGAGACTGATGTTTGAGGATGAAGAGAAAGAAGGAAAGACAGGCTGTGGGTGTGGATACACTTGTGTGTGTACATGTGTGAGCAAATCTGTGGGTAAGAAGCTGAAAGCAGAACTGCTGCTGTACTTGGTAGGCAGCAGGATTACTTGGACTTGCCCTGAGGGTAACAGGAAAGGGAAAAGGCAACTTCAGACCTGAAAAATGCCACCATGGGGCTGGTCTGGATTGATACTGTGCTTGTCCATTGACTTCTGTGCAGTGGCAGCCATGGTGAACCCAAACATATTTAACCCAAGGTTTTCCTCCTTTTCCAGGGAGGAAGGAGGTCAGAAAAGAAGCACATACATTAGCTAGCTTTGGAGCTGTGTTATAGCTCTTGTTCACTCAGGGGGCTCTGAACTGAGTTTCTTACTGCAGTATGACCAGCAGATGTTCAGTACCTATGGCACAGGACTGCATGGGATTTGCTTGTGGAAGGGGAAAAGGTTTAATCCCTGCCAGCCAGGGTAGCACAAACAGGAATTGGGGGAAAACTTGTGCATAAGAAGGAGGTGCAACTAAAACTGGCAACCTAAAGCCAAAGAGTGTGTTTCTTGGGAATTACATTAGCAGCAGTTAACTGGATCAAGATGAGTCATATGGACAAAGGGTAGTAATGGGACAATTTCTACTGCAAATTTCCCAGTAGGTGTTGCACAGATCAAGAGATCTTCAGCAATAATTCCTGGGAACAATAACATGGAGCCTGCCTCTCCCCTTGATTATAGAACTGTGAATCGGAAGTGAATCTGTTGAAGTCAGTGTAGTTGTCCTGACATAGTGATAATGGAGACACATAAATCCATTAGCCAGGAAAGGGACAGCTCTGAAGACTTAAAGATATCCTGAAATGACCAGCACAGAGGCACTGAGAGAGTAATTTTTTTCCATAGCACTATTCATCCAGCCTTGAACTTTAAGGAGAATTACCATGTGAGGACTGCTCTACTCCTGTATCTATTTTGGCTCCTGTCTGGTCTACACTATCAGTCATCAGGAGGGCTGGTCTGAAGTGCCTGGCATCAGGCTACTCAGCAAGGCACCCAGCTCTTGTCCCAGCATGGGCCCAAGGGTGCCTGTGGCAGTGTGAACAGCTCTGAAGGAGCAGTCAGCAGCAGGAACTGCTGAAGCATTTTCCTTGCAACCCCTGAGGATGGGCAGTGACTGGCAGAGATTTGTACTGTTTGGTCTTCTTATGCTCCCATTTTTCTCAGTGCTGGATAACCAACTGCTGAAGCTAAGGTTATTTCTAACCTCTTGAGTGAAATTTTACTTCTACTTTCTAGCTGGTCATATTAGGGCCTTCTTTTCCCGCTGTTTCACATGGCAAGGCTGGCTTCACAGTGCAGTCCAAAGCAGAGCTAAGTGCCCACAGAGCATCCAGAAGTGAGCCCCAAAACAGCAGACACAGCTGGTTCTGCTTCCATGTGCACTATGTTATGTCCACTGCAAGGAGAAAGGGTTTGAGATGCTTGTAGGATCTCTGTGATACAGATGACAAAGATGATATCTTCTTCTCTCCTAAATGTACCCTGCCCTAAGCTGTAGCTTTGCCTAATTTCCTGGGAACCCAGACCTTGGTGGGAATCTGTTAACACTGTGGTATTGTGCCCCTTCACAACACTGATTAGTCTTCTCTTAGCTGTTGGCCTAGTTCTCCACTGACTCTGCCCACTGTCAACAGCTTCAAGGACACTTGGATGTAAGGTGTTCCCTTTTATTCTTCTGCCTCTGTAGGAAAAGTTGGTGATGGGCCTTGGAGAACAGACAAAGATACGAAATTTCTACTTGCTTTCTGTTTCCAGCTTCCACCTTCTTCTCTTAACAGATTAGGAGATGTCTATATCTCAGGTATATTTTTCCAGTTTTAATGGAGAATGTCTGCTACTATTTTCTGCTTGGCTGCATTCATTTTAGAGAGCAGTTGTATAATTTTGTCATTCGTTGTGGCCTTCTGTTCCCTCTAGTGGTGGCTGGGCTCTCTGTAAGCCATAGCTAAAGTAAGGAGTTTGGTTTAGGTCTGAGCCTACTTCTAAGATCTAATTTACCCTCAATCTATATTGTTCACCACAGATACTCACTAAAAGGGCTAGGAGACCTTTAATCCAAGCTCTGGAGTTTGGGTATAATCCTTCTACAGATCTGAACTTCACAAGACCTTGTGTGTCGAGCACCAGTCCACCAGCAGGTGTCCCAGAAGCCCGTTGGTTTCTCACTCCAAAAGGCACAGGACCTCTCCTACCTGGACCTCCATCTTCTGAACTGCAGCGTGGATGCTGTGCCACAAGCCACAGTCAAAACATGCTGTCCAAAAAGAAAGTGTGTGGATCAAGGGACTGGCTGTGCTTGAGCCACAGTCTTCACCTCACCATGTGGATATGGTCCTTTCAGGGGCTGAGAAGCTTGCTGTTGCCTTGGTGACCGGAGCCAGCCCTATTAAAACAACCAGGAGAGCCTAATCCTCTATACTCCAAAGGATTAAGACCAAGTCCCTGCAGCACAGTGCAAGAAGGGGTGATTTCAAGGATGATGCAAGGCAGATACAGTATTTTGTGTCAGGAGTACTAAATTGAGACAATTAGCTGCTTATCATTTCCCCATAGTGCAAAGAGAGTATTAACTTTCTTATACTCCAGAAGCTCTTCATCTTTGAAAGGGACACTCACTCCTCTGGGGACTAATAGTTCTCTATTAGCAGTACCATCAACAGAAAGTATTTTCTCTGGCTTTTGCAATGGAAATAAAACCTTTGTCTAAAGGAAAAAACAATAAAAAAGTTGCTTTGGTCCCTGACAAAAGCACAGGAGTATGTGCTAGCACCATCTAGCCAGCATCCCCATCACTGCATCACCACCTCTTTCTCCCTTTTTTTTCCATCTTCCAGCTCCAAGTAGGTGTCCTCTATTTTCAGCTACATCTCAGCTACTCACTGCCTTTTGTCCTTTATCCTTTGGCAGCGTTATTGCACATCCTCCCCTACTCTCCACCATCTTTCAGGGAGAGGTTGCAAACTTGCAGGCAAAGCCATTGACCATGTTCCAGTACTTGGGAGTGAGAAGGAAGGGAAATATTCTGATGATATCCTAAACCTCAGGCCCTCTAACAAGGGTGAAACCAGAGTATTCCTGTGCTTTGCTTGAAGCGAGTGCATGGAACACTGTGAAAATGGCTGTGTCTTGAAGCAGCCCCTAAGTTCTAGCTTAACACATGGCACAGTTCATCAGCCCTAAAAGCAGGGGAGCCGTGAAGTCACCTTTGTCATATTTCCATCATCTCCAGGTGGGGGTAGCCCCAGGCATGGGTCAGCTGGACCAAACTGTCTCATTTCAAGACCGTGTGTCCAGAGCAGCAGGGGAAGGGCTAGAGCAGCAGCAAGTAATCACCTGAGGCAAGTAATGACCGCAGACTAAGCAGCGCTGTGGGGCCAGCCATCCATGCATGCCGTGTAAGCAGTACCCTGTTCCATGCCTTGGAGGCTATCCTGACAGCCGACTCTGTCTTGAAGTTTGCACAGCTCCTGAGCTCATCTCCTGGCCTCCTTTGTCAGGGCTGTGACACGGAGGTAGCAGAGCAGTGTGCGAGTGAGGGCAGGATAGCCCTGCAAACCCTCTGTCTTCATCCCCAGTGTCTGAAGGTCACTGGCTCCTGGGTAAATTTCCATTGGATGCGGCACTTTCCCGTTGCGACTCAGCATTTCTGACACCTGACTGCAGCTTCTCTTTCTCATTCGATCGTTTTCCTGGTGAGGGGAGCTAACAGCCGTTACTAGAGTGATTTGGCCACTGTCCAACAGTGTGTATGTTACTCACACATTTCCCTGCTAGCTAGGCTTTTCTTTTTTCACTGTCAGGTTGCAGCCTCTTCCTATCTTCATCATTAGACAGCCCAGAAGGTCAGTGCTACAAGAGAAATCTCAGAGCCTTTTTTTACAACCCAGAGTAAGGGAGAGCTTGGGGAGGGAGGGGTGTGGAGAGGAGGGGAGGGAAGAGAAGGAAAAAGAGAGGGTATGCCCAGCTGAATTGGTTCTTCACTAGGATTGTCTCTCATACACCTGAAACCACAATCTTGGAAAATGGGATATTTTTAGACAGGGTACTGCCCCAGTTGGGTAAACCTCAAGGTCATTGAATGATCACTGTAAAAGGAATGGCCAGATACTGCTGCTGATGCCCTAACATCATGAGACTGTCAGACCTGCAATTCAGCACTGAAATCTGCATACAAAATGGGATCTTACTTCCTCTCCCTAACAACCATGGCTCCTGAAACTGCATTAAGGAAGTACACAGCCCAGCAGTGAAGCTGCTCAGAGTGCCTGCTTGCTTGCTTGCTTTTCTTTTTTCTTTCTATGGGAACATTAAGCTATTAACTCTAATTCCCTTGGAGGTACAGGTCCAAAATTCGTTTCACACAGAAGGCATCTCTGGAGTTTGCCTGAACAAGCAAAGGACCAAGAGCTGGCCTGAAGCCAGTTCTTTCATTTTTGAGCCTTTGCCATCCCTTGAGGAAATTGTGCATGGAGGTGTTGGATGCCAGAGTCCCCAGAGAGAAAAGAGGAGCAGAGGGGTTGTGCTTTCACCACATCTGTTGTATTCCTGCACAAAGACAAATCCTGACCTCATCATCAAGTGAACACAACCCTTCCACTGCCCTCACACCCCCAAAACTACTAGCTGTTCAAGAAGTCTGTGGTAATGGGGAAAAGTGAGAGCAAGGTTATGACCGTAGTTATTTCACTCTGGCCCAAAGAGCTGTCCAGGTCTAAAGTCTAGGAGGTCTCCATGGGAGAGAGTGGAGTCAAGGAGGCAGCTACTCACTTCTGCAAGTTTAAAACACTCTTCCCTTCCAAGAGATTAAAGGCAAACTAAATGTGACCTCTAGACAACCTTCCTGAATTGCCTTTCCTGAGCACAGAGCAACATCTTCTATTCTTCTTCATGAATACTTTCTGTTTCTGACATGTCTTTTCTCCAGCAGGAGTGTTTGCAAGGGCCTTTATGTTTTGTGTACAGGGTAAATGAGGGTTATTATTCATATCTGCTGTGAGCCAAGATAGTTGATTGCAGTGACATTAATGTAGCCAACACAATGCAATGCAAAGCAGTAATAAAAGCCAAATTGTGCCACCGTGGTCTGTGATGAATGTGAGAATAATCCTGTGGCAACTGCAACAAGGAGCATGCAAAGCATACAGCAAAAGTGACCACTCACAAGAGTAGACTGCATGAAGGGTACAGTTTTGCTGTTACATGACCTGGGGTCAGATTAAACTAGGCCAAGTAAATACAAGTGTGCCAAGCTGTTCTGGAGTGTGCCCTTTGGAAAGGTGTGTTTGCTCAGGTGAGGCTGTAGGACTGCTGCAATCATCTCCCAGGTTCTCAGCCTTGCAGTACCCTAGGGATACATTTTCTTCTGGTTAGCTGGAAGCTGGTCTGGTTGTCTCCATAGAAATACTACAAATATTGTCTGCCTATCAGACTGCATTGCAGGTGGCTTTAAACCTGATAGGTACTGTCTTAGTGAGGGATCATTTCTAATGTAGAGGTAGTGAGTAGGTAGCTGACCAAGAATATGGAGCCCAAGGGAAGTTATAGGAAAGCACTGGAAGACCAGCAGTTATGAACACAGTGGCTAACAACCTGAGCCTGAGCCAAGGTGAAGGGCTCACTAAACTGAGGCAATAGGTTTTTGTGGGTCAAGGGGAAATGGATAAGGAAAAGTCCTGTGGAAACCTTAATGCTGCAGGTGAACACTGAGTGTGAACAAGCAGTGCTGTACAAAGAGGTGTACAAATACAAAAGAGAGATATAGGGCAAGACAGTCCAAAACATTTGACCTTCAAATTCCTAGATTGCACCTCCCTGTTCTGGCAAGCACAAAACAGAGAGAGGTTTAAAGGTGAATCCTATGGGAAAAGGAGTGGTTGCTTGCCTTTCTGAAGAGTAGAGGCTGTAGGGGTATGAATTCCTAGACTATGATGGTCTGTCTTGCTAGGACTTGTGTGAAACTGACTCCACTCTAGAGGTTTTATGCCAGAAAGGCTGCAGCTAATACACATGACATTCTCAAGGATTAGGAAGATGATTTTTTCATAGGCTAGATTGTTTTAGAGACATTGGCACTATCATATGAAGGTGAATCCTATTATCCATCCAGGAGCACACATGACAAATACAACAGCACTACTGGGGTATGAAATGTAGAGGCAGCTTGCTTACATGGGAGGAGATGGTTAAATGCATCAGTGGGAGAGAAGCCTCTAAGTACACTGTGTCTTTTGATGAACTTTAAAAGTTTAGGGCAGAGATCATCTTGTGTTCAGTGTCTTAGCCACGTTTTGGAGAACATATGGTTGGCTTTTACTTAGTGAGGCCCAGCTCAAGATGGTAAATGGTGCATGAAACTCCCAAAATTTGGGTCCTTGTAAGAACCTATGCTATTTCTTGACAACATTTTAACTTTTCATTTGAATATTCTCAAATGGAAAATATGTTGCCCTGATTTCTCTCACAGCTACCTTGGTGATTAATCCACTGCTGAGGTGATAGATGTCTTCAGGTAGCCTCACAGAGGCATCTGGTTAGCAAGATAGACAAAAGTGTAGCTCAGATATTCTGGAAGCCTTTGTCTGCTCTTTTTTTCTCTTAATTATTAACTTTTCTTGTTGAAGAAGAACTGTAGTGCAATCATTGTTATGCTTATGTTCCAACCCATGTAAGCAAGGCATAAGCAAGATTATTTTCTTAGATCTTGTAGCACCAACTCTCTATTTGCTCTCTGGTGCTGTGGGAGCAAGAAGAAGTCCATGCATTTTTAACACTAGGACAATTATCCCCAAGAGTGTAGAGTGCTAAAGGGGCCCCATGGAGAGTGTAGAGATGAGGGCTGTGCCAGGGAAGAGGGACATAATCTATTCATTCACTGTCTCTAACACTGTTTTGTGTCTTTTAAATTCCACAAAGTCACAAGAGGCTTCTCCTGCTGTGCACTTTTTTGAAAGACCTGAAAGAAGAATGACCTCCTTCTCTGTTCCCTTGGTGTGATGACACCCTTCTGCCTACAGTGAAATGAAGCAAATAATAGCATCTGTTAGTCCAGGGGGCATCTTTCAGCAGTGGAAGCTTACAGGTTTTGCCTGGTATTCTCCCTCTTCCTAAAGCACATGTTAATGATTTTGACCTTTCTAGTAATTTGATTCCAAAAACAGTTTTGCAGCAGCTGAGCCCTAAGCTGTCATTTTGAAGGGAAGATTATAATCACTCTGAAACCAAAGGAGAGGGCCACTTGTTCAAGCCTGTGTGGGGATCCCCACACACATGGAGATCCTTCTCTCTCATGTCTCTGTGTCCCCAACTCTGGGCCTGCTATAAAGAAGTTGCAGTCTGGTTGGTCAATGTAATGATAAATCCACTGCCAATTCTTTGCACCAGTGTAGTATAAAAAAGCTCTAGGAAAGCCAAACTGGTTGAATGTTTTGGGGTGACACCAGAGGAATCCCTGTACACAGGTACCTAGGATAGAGGCATTTGTGGTGTGCAACAGCTGACAGGACATTGAGGCTGCTTGCAGACAACCAGAAAGTGCTCCCTGCTTGCCTTAAGCAGAAACCTGCTCATCTGAAAGGTCTCCTTCCAGATCTCTGTTCCCTTGGCTCCTCCCACAGTGTGAATAATCCCTAACGTTTTTGTGACTCAGTGGATTTGTGATGGAAGTCAGAGCAATATTTCCAGTCCCAGTCTCATACCTGATCCCCACCCCTTTGGCATTTTGCATACTTATGTAATGCCTCTTACTCACAGCACTGAAATCAGGACTGTGTCTGCATGGTGAGGAACTAGTGAAACCTGGAGTAAAATCCAAACCTCCCTTTGTTCCCTCCTGAAAACCTTTTCACTCATGTTTGCATTTGCAGTTCCTTTTTCTTTTTGTTAATGTGATTTGCAGATAGTTTGCTCCATTGGTGGGAACCATAAGGTCACAGCTTGATTTTTAACTTCTTAGTTTTGCATTGCAAAACTCAAGTTACTGTGTAGAAATAAAGTTCAATTATCTGCTTCATGACACTAACATAAGCATGTACCCTCAGCCTGGCTGTTTCATGCCCTCTTCTCCCAGCCCTCTTCCTCCTGTTCCCTAAATGCTTATTAAAAACAGCAGTAGAAGAGCAGGTGTGTGAAAAAGAGAAAGAGGTAATCTCATCCATACAAACCCCTAAATCCATGCCTGTGTTTCTTGTATCAACTGAATAGAAAGCTGCTGTCCTCAGAAAACTGATCATAAAAATAATTTAGGAGGCTCACAGATCAGTGCAGAGCAATGTCTGTTCTCAGTGCAGTTTCTGGCTGCTCCTTTATGGAAAGTATCCTTTTTGCTGTGCATGACAAGGGTGGATCTCCCAGGTTAGATGGAACATTCACAGCTGCATCCTGAGCCTCACCAAGGGGTGGGTATGCTGGGAAATGATCACAAGATGACTACTCAGATATTTTTTCTGTCATTCTCAGAGGAGAGATTTTACCCAGCTAATCAAAAAGTAGGGGTAAACCCTTTTGCAGTGAATTCACATACAGGAATGCAAATAGGATTTGCAAGTGATAGGCATGCATCTCTTGCATGTCTGCACCATCTGCCTTCTCTGGGATATAATCACCTTTTCTAGGAGGTTGTATGAGTCCCTGCTGCTCTCTGTAATAGTTGTAAGTAGCACTGAGAGCACTGTTCATGTATTCATACAACTGAGGTCCCTCATAGCTGAAGTTTCCTCCCTTAAGGCTACAGACATGAAAGCAGACCCACCTGCAGAGTGCCATGCCAGCAGCTGTAGAGCAGGTGGAGAAGCCAGGGCCAGAAAAGCAGTCAGGCATTGCAAAGCTGCTATCAGGTTCCATTTCATAGATGAAGAAGCTGAGACAGACAGAGGGCAAGTGAACTGCTCAAAGTGGTATAAGTTATATTACTGGCAATGCCAAGTCTTGAAACTAAGTCTGACTCTGGCCAGGTCCTGTGCCATGTGCCATAAAATGGGCTGCAGCATCCCTGGTCTTCCTGCTCTTGCCCAGAGAGACTCACTGCAGATGACTGGCTCAGCCTGACATTGTGGTTACACCACTGTGTTGGCTCTGATCTGACTACTGCTAGGGGACCTTCCCCTTTTTCTCTCCTGAGGGTGCTTATAGTGAGAAAGTAGATGGTTCTTCACAAATAGGTGCTCTTTCTATACCTTCTGGGGTTTGGTTCTGTTCAGCTCAGTCTCCCCTTTTTCACCCATGATGTAGTTGGGTGACTGAATAATTTATAGGTACCACCTGGCAGGAGCAGTGACACTGACATTTAAAGAGTTAGTAATGATGAAACAAAGGTTTTGCTGTTTGCTGGTGCTCCAAGAATAGGCTGCACTGAGAAAGCAAGCCTTGTATTTGCCTCTGCCCCTGGTACCTTTGTTACACCCTCCCAATCCACTCCAATCTGCAATTTCCACTTCTTTCTTCCCTCCTTCACTCCCTATAGTTGGCTGCCTCACAGGAGAGTGACACTCAGCAGCTCCATGCCCTAATCAAGCAGAGGTTTCAGTATACCATGGGCAAAAGTTGAAACCACCCCTTTTTTTTGCAGTCAGATGTATTGCAGTGTGATGAATCAGGACCCTCTCCAACCTCTTCAAACTGTGAGCCCAGAGTGAGTCAATCTGCCTCATTCCTCGACCTCTGAGTAACTATTTTCTGCCCAATTTCTTCTTTTTAGTTGCCCCCATCTAAACATCTGCTAGACCCATGTGTCTAAGGAGACCCCATTCTCACCCATGAGCCCTTTGAGCTTTCTCCTAGTCCTCCAGCACGGCCTGAGCTTAAGGAGACTGGTCAGGTAGGCTGTCCAGTCTCCAGGGAGAGTGAGGGTTGTACAGGAGAGATGTGATTGACATCAACCCAAAAGATATTTTTGGCTGCACTTTAATTACCCTTGATATGATGTGTGCTCACTCTGGACCACATCTAATCTGCCAGTTCTTCTTGTCTTTCAGGACAAATGATGGGGTGGAAAAGAGCCAAGCATATTAGGCTGTGTTAGGGCTAGGACTTTTATGGCTCTTAAGGCTCTTTTATGGCTAACCCATATTTCTTTGACTTTTCTAGTTATTCAGACTTTGCCTAGCTGTCCATCATCCTAGGAAAGAACTAGTTTCCTGAAAACTAATTCTCCCTGCCAACATTGCTATTTCAACCCAGCGTCTTTGGCAACCCCAGGACAATTCTCTTACTGTTTTGGTATGCTTGGATCTGGCTTAGGTAAACCAGGAGACCCTCTTATTGCTCTTTGAACAGCAAATCCTCTTTGCTCTTAGGCTGTTTGAATGTTCTAGGTGATATGCTTCACTTTCAAAAAGAGAAAGACAGCAAAGAGCACAAACATATCTGCAGAAACTACCAAAGGATGAAACCCAAATCTAAGATTCTCTTTTCAGATTGAGAACTTACCCTCCAGTGTTAATGGTTGCTCACATCTCCAGAAAAGATATTTAGAAGGAAGAGGAAGTTGCATGTTTCCTAAGGTAGACATAGTGGAAAGGATGAATAACTCCATCCCATAGTAACACTAGTCAGTCAGATGTGTTCTGTGTGTCACTCAGTGGAGGAGTGCCTGCTTCACTGTACAGCATCTCTGCTCTTGCTGACTCTAGCTTCAGTCCTGTATTCCTCACTTATCTTCCAATTGTGACTCTCCTCTGCACCTTCTACCCTGCAGAATGAGGATGCTCCCTGCTTCTGGGTTGGAGATCAGCTCTGGGAGTAGCTCTGCTTTCTCAACTGTGCCAGCTTTTTTTCTTTGTGCCTTTTGCAATGTCACTTGCTGACCACTTTCACCCTTTTAATCTTCTTTATCTCTTCCCTTCCCTCTTCCCCCATCCACGCTTTTCAGATTTATAATAGTATTTTGCACTTTGTCAAGAAAAAAACCCACCTTTTTTAAGCCATAATCATATTTTCTTCACTTTTTTATAGTTTTAGCTGTCTCACATTGCTAGTGGGGAAAGTGAAGCTAAGCACATTTAGTGATCATCCCAGGAAATGTTCATGCCAAAATCAGAAGCAGACTTCAAGGTGTCTCAGTGAATGGTTCTGGCTCTCTTGCAGTTATGGGCAGCAGACTCTGCTCCAAGCCACTCAGGAGGTGACAGCTCCTGCCATCACAGATCAGCCAGTGGGATGGGCTGTGCCAGACCCCCATAATCTGCTCCAGTGCAAAGACTCAGGAGGCCAAGGCCAGGCTGGTGAGTTTTGTACAGGTGGATGAGAGTAATGCACAGGATCCCATCACCTGCCCAATTTTAGGGGTGCCAGCATATTCCTGCTGCCTCTGTAGAAATATTCTAAATCTTTTCTAGATGCTTGAAACAAAGCCACAGTCTAGGGAAGAGGGAAGGATGTTATAAATTGGATCAATATTTTATTTGCCCCTTCTGACAGGGATGATACTGCCATTATCTGATGCAGTGCTTTCAGAGCATGAGCAGGGCTTGTGTCAGCCTCAGCACAGAGGAGAGCATAGCTTGGCTACCTGGAAATGCATATGAGCTTTGGTTTATTGTGGGGAGTGGGACGGAAGGGAATAAAACTAAACATTTCTCCCATTTATGGAGGGTAGTCTATGTGTCTGTTGTATATTGTTACTCCTTGGACAGAGCTGTTGAATGGCTGTCAGCACAATAAAGACTTTTAAATATAATGGAATGCCAACCTAAACTTCCCTCATCTGGTCTGGATAATCTAACTGATCTCACCATTCCAGCCAAACAATGGAAAACTGCCTGAATATTTAAACATGTATTGTTCTTAGGGAAACAAAATGTTCAGCTAGTGTGGTTGCCTTAGCAACATCCACTTCTAAAAATACAAAAGAGACAATCTACAAAATATAAGTGAACATGGAGAACAGGCAAGAAGAGAGAATGCTTCTTCTTCCCTGCCCCACAGCTGCAGGGTCATGGGCATGAAATGCTTTTAAATCTCAGGGAAGGATTTAAGGTGAATCTTCACACACTTGTTGCACAAGTTCTGGTTTTTAATAGTTTAGAACATGACTAATGTTCAACCCATGCAAGCCTCTGGGTCATCTCTGTTCTATTGGCTCCAAACCAATTCTGTCAGTGGTTGGTTTGGTGTGGTGTGAGCCTAGAAAAGCACATGCTATGCTAGAACTTAGCAGCAGGCCACAGAGGTGGTTGCTGGATGCTGGGAGGCAAGGTGGCTAAAACTGTGAGGATTCCTTAAGAGTGATCAAAAGCCAACCTGAGACAAACCTTGAGAAGGCAAGTAAAAGAAACAACAAACCATTCCTTTGTGTCATGGTGTGGAAAGGACCTGTGCATTCTTGGGGAAAGAGATGAGGGGATGAGAGGTGTGACCAAAAGACAGCCTGAATTAAACAAGTAACACTTCAGTTTTCAGTAATTCTGACAATGGAGAGCTCAGGGCAAGCTCTGTGTGTACACCAAAGGAAATGCCTGTGTTTGAGAGGAAACAAGAATGTAAGCCTTTTGATCTGCTCCAGTCACAGGGACTGGAATATCAGACTATTGAGATAGCTGCTGTATGAAATGGCAAGTCTTCCAGAGTGGATTTTTAATTAATCTATCAAGTTGGTGGTGGCACTGTCTGACTGCAGAATGCAGTAGGCAGTACTTCTGTTAGCTCTAAGGAAAGGAAAAGGGTGTAATCTAGGGAAATGTAGAGCCATTCTTCTGACTGCCATAGTGCATACAACTTTAGAGCCAACCTGTAGGAGAGAATAATAAAAAAACCTGGAGGCAAATGAACAATGAGGCAGAATGCCATATTAATTTGTCAAAGGCAGAGCATGCCAGAGCAGCTCCATATTTCTCTTTGATAAGGCAACTGTTTTGGATAGGGGAAATGATAGAGATCTTCTCTGTCCAGAGACAAAGTACTTGACACAGTGCCATATGTGAAATTAATAGCCAAAATTAATAGAAGTTATGGCAAAGTGAGACTACAGATAAAGAGCTGACTGATGGGGAGACAAAGGTAGACTGTACAGAAAGGGAAGCTGTCAGGTTGGAAGAATGGAATTCAGTAACCTGCTTTGCTAGTGCATTAGCTTTAATATGCAGAAATGTGTCAGCATTCATAGCAGCAACACTGTGGTGGCTCAACAGCTGGAAATGCCAGAGAAGGCCAAAAGCTTGTACTTCACAATATATTATACTGTCATCACATGGTGACTGTCAGCCTCAACTGCTGCAATTGTGAAAAGGCAAATAACACCCTACAATGTATCCAGAGAGAGAAGGAAGAGTGAATCGCACTACTCAGGACTCAGGAGAGATCTCAACTGAAAAATCTCATCTCATCTGAAAGTGCAATTCTTGTCACCTACTTACCAGTAATATGTATTCCAATGGGAACAAGTGAAGAGAAGAGTAAGCAGATGATACCAGGAGCAGGGAGACTACTTGCCTATGTGAAGAGAGTAAAAGTGACTGGCTTCTAAGCCAGCAAAGTGAAGGATGAGAGAGGCTGTATTTCTCCTCTGTAAATGTATCAGAGTGCAAAGATCAGAAGAAGAGGAAGTTATTAAAGCTGAAGGACAATTACATCCCACAAAAGTGGATATAAACTGACCATAAAGGAATTTAGCCTGGAAATTAGAAGAAAACTTCTAGCCATCAGAGCAGTTAGGTTTGGGAACAGTCTCTAATAATACAGGTGAAGAAAGGAGAGCAGCATACTTTCAAAGGATTTCGTTCAAATGAAACACATTTTATGCTGTGGCTTCCTGTGACAGCATTTAGTGACTGAGAGCTTTCTATGGCTATATTTGCCTAATCACAAATTAGTTTGGCAGCATCTGTATCCAAGAGGTCTCTACTTTACCTAAACTTAATTCTGTGCTTTCAGCCACACCAGCACAACTCAGGATGAGAAATGATGGTTCAGTGGAGAAGACTTGGTGGGGAGAGAATGACAGCAGAGAAAGGAAAATATTATTCCAGCAAGAACGCCCTTATCCTGCCCTGTTACTGAGGGACACAAGATAACATGACATTTGCAAATTTAGGATTCAGCCTTGTGCTGCTGATGCCAATAGATGAGCCAACAGAGCTTCCTCAAAGAACAGTAAGTGCATACACTGTGTATAGATGCATTGTGGAAACAGAAGCAGCTCCAGCTCTCTCCCAGTCTGTTTCTATTTCCTTTCTCCCATGAACTGTGACTTTTTTGAGGCTGTTCAGTTGAAAGCCTTCTTTTTGCCACAGATTCAGACTGCTTTTTATCATTTGCATGCTGATTGCCATGCTGCATTTATGCTCCTCAGGAAGTTTTGTGACAGTTCCTCTCAAAGAAACTTCTTACAGAAGAGGAACTGGTGTTCAAGCTGGTGGGATGACTTGCTTAAAGTTGCTTGGGCAGTCCATAGAAAAACAGATTGTGTACCAAATCCTTGTGCCCTGCCAAACCACAAAACCAGCATCTCTGCTACCCTTTCTTCCTTGTGTCATTTTCTCCTTCCATTGTAGTCTGTTTCTGTCAGGCTCACTCATGTCCTCTTCACTCCCTTCTTCTCCTTCTCTGCACCTGAAGCATATGGCACAGGTGCCCTGCTGCAAGTCCTTGTGCTCTGGTTTCTCACAGTTCTCCATTTGCTCCATCCATTGCTCTCACAGTTCTAGATCACCACAGCAACAGCACAGAGGTGGTTATGATGAACAGAAAAGAAATGAGTTATTGTGATTCCAGCTGAGGCAATATGCATGTACAAATGGGAAGTAGGGCTTTGGGAGAGCTCTGGGCAGGTTTCTTGGTTTATCCAGTGGACAGATGCTACAATGACAGACTTGCCAGTTGTTGCTTGCCAAGGGTAAAACTTAGGCAATTAATTCCCACCCTGTGCTCCCCTCAGCAGGCAGCTTTTGCTCTGTGTTTTCCCTGCAATGTTGCAGCCTGTGTCTTCCATGAACCCTCCCATCCCATACCAAGCACAGCTGTTGCTTGTAATCTGTGATCCAACAACGACCATCTGGGGGGACAGGAGTGCCACAGAGCTGGACACAAACCTTCCATGCTGTCAAGTGAAGCAGTGGGCCACATGCAGCTCCCATCAGTATAATGCATGGAAGAGAAAGAAGACTTGGCAGAGAAGAAAGCAAAGGCAGTGGATACTGCAGTTGCTATGCAAGACTCTTGAAATAATCTGAAATTACTACTCTGGGAGGATCTAGGAAAGAAAACTCACATGTTCATACCCTTCAACAGGCAGAGTGAGCTGCAGCTCACCTCTACATCTGCTTTGATTTGGAAAACCAGCTGATGATATTATCATTCACACTCTACTGTAATTATTCTGTCCCAGAAACAAAGTTTATGTGCTGTGTTGAAAGGGTTTGCCAATGCTACTGCAGCCCTTTGGGTGACCAGGCTTGTTGTGAGTCCGATGTTTTAAGTAGGGAGATTTTCTCTGAAGTGTCAGAACTTTTATGTGTCTAAGTTGTGCTGAGAATGGAGACCCATCTCATCATATCTGGGGTTTTCCAGGCAGGGAGTGTCAAAAGCAGCTGTGATGTGGTGGACATGGTGCCTGACTATACAGCCAATTGCAGAGATTCTTGGCTTTCACAGTCTTCCTGTCACTGCCCCATTTATACGGATGTAACTTTTGGTGCAATTGCAGCAATTGCTTACAAGGAAAATGACTTAGTTATGTACAAATGTGGTCAGTGCCTTAAGTGCCTTGAGAAATTATTAATTATAATGGGCCAGATCTTCAGATTAATCAAGTTAATATTTGTCTCAGATTCAAGTGTGCCAGATGAGGTGACATAAGCTAACATTTTACCCAGCTAGCCCCTACCCTGCAGAAAGATTAAAAAGGATCCAAAGAGAATGCTGTTAAAGCATTCACTGCCCTGGGTGCCCCATCCCTGGCAGTGTTCAAGGCCAGGCTGGATGTGGCTCTGGGCAACCTGGTCTAGTGGGTGACATCCCTGCCCATGGCAGGGGGGTTGGAGCTAGATGATCTTTAAGGTCCTTTCCAACCCCCAAACCATTCTGTCATTTTATGAAAAGGAGTTTAGGGGTTTTGCTACTTGTGCCACAGGTATATATGTCCTTTGGAAACTGCTGCAGTGGCCAAAGATTTAGATGTACTCTTCCATCTCTGCTTCTAAATAGTAAGAGAAGCAAGAAAGATAAAGCTGGGTGTTTGGTGTCAGTGCCTATGAGCTTGCTGTCTGAAGCTGACAGGTGTTTGGTAAGACATTAGTGGTTTTCTACAAAATACCATAAAAACACACACTGAAAGAAAATACACACCTACACTCCTGCTTGCAAGCAACAACAAAAAGGAGAGGGAGAAAGAAAATACTATTTAATTCATATTAGCAGAAGGAGGAAAAAGAAAGGCACATACCAAATATTAGTCTAATTTTTAGTTGATTAAAAAGGAAAAGCATTGAGCTGTCTTTTTTTTTCTTTCAGTAAATACTGGATTACTAAGAAACACTGCTATACTCTGCCTCAGTGCAGTCCTTTTGAACAGCTTTCTGCCTGAGCTGCACCACAGACTCTCTGACAAAGCTGGAGCCACACTTCTGTCCCACTCTCCCTTTTCTCTCCATCCCCTCTCCCAGCTAAGGAGCTTGCACACTATGATGAAGTCTTGAAAGCTCATGATCTCCACTGCCATACCTCTGTCTTGCCTTCTGGAGTTATTACTTTACTGGCAAGATAACTAAAGGGAAGCCCACTTCATACATCAGCTGCTCCTTTGCAAGGCTTCATGCAAAGCTTTTGCTTTATTTAGGAGGATACTTGCTCTTCCCCATTAGCTGAATGACTGACATGGACTCAACCCCTGTTATCTGAGGCATCACATCATAATAACAGCAAAAGATTCTAACCTGTGGTCCAGCGATGGAAAGCAGTGATCTTGTTACATGAGTCTCTGCTCCCTGCATGTGTGTTCCTGCTTTGCTTCTTTTATCAGGCTGCCTAGCTGTCACATCCCCTACTCCATTCTTATTTCCAGCTGCCTGTTTCCTGCTACCCTTTCTCTGACCTGTGATTCAAGTAGCTGTAGGAGTTCACTGGCTCTGGAGACTGTCATCCCAGGCTTTAATGAGTATGGAGTGATGTGGCAATACATCAGCTTTCAGTATGGGGACAACATAAAAAAGAGGAAGGCAACAAATAACGACCTAAACTCCAGCAAAGGGTGTGTCTGCTCAAGACACGGTGGCAGACAGCCACAGCATCTGTGTTAGTCTGCAGTTACCTACATCTCTGTTGTGCTCTCTTACACTGCTTTCCACCAGGTGGGAGAATCTGCAAGGACAAAAGCTAATCTCAGTGGGGAGACCCCAGCTTTTCTTTCTGTACATTACTAACCTACCCAGCTCATCTGTCACCAGCTCTTTGCTTGTAGCTTTGATCACAAGTACTGATCTGTTCCTAAAACTGGGGGCAGATATGAGTAAGAGAGTAATAATGTCTTTATTCCTCTGTAGGAAGGGAAAATGGTCACGAACTTGAGGCCCTACTGGGCAAGGCCAGGAGCTGAGTGAGGCTTCCAGCTTAAGAAAGACTTATCTTCCTCCCTGCTTGCTTCTGCTCTCCCACTGTCAGAAAAATGTCCCAAGTGCAGGAACATCCCTGCATACAGACACCTGTTACAATCATATAATTGTTTAGGTTAGAAAAAACCTTTAAGATCATCAAGTCTAACTGATAACCCAGCACTGTCAAGTCCACTACTAAACTATGTCCCTAAGCACCACATCTACACACCTTTAAACACCTCCAGAGACAATGACTCAACCACTTCACTAGGCATCCTGTTCCCGTGCTTGACAACCTTTTGGTGAAGAAAATTTTTCCTAATGTTGATTCTAAACTTCCTCCAAACTGCTTCTTAGCCAGCATGCATCCCAAACCATCTATCAGATCAGTGCTGCCTTCTTATTTAAATCTTTGGTCACCTTCTCTAAAGAATCACTTCATAGGAGTTACTGCTTTTTCATTTTGCAGTTATTTTAGATATCTGTAAGGCCTTCCATAATCTGTCTGAAAGTGCTATACTAGCCTAAAATGACTCACTGTGTTTGTTGCAGTTCCTCTCCCATATTGTGCCTCAGTGATTTTCTTACCCCTACATTCCCCCAGTGATGAGATTCCAGGTTTCTGAGGTGAACCCATCTAGAGGCACAAAACCCAGCAGGGTTATGCCTACCAGAAAACTCCAGATCACATCTGCCTCTCAAGGGCAAGTGCCCCCCATCCCTCGATGCCCCAGCTGATGTCCCTATCACTGTGCAAGCCCATTGAGCCATCCCACAGAGGAATCTCCCCCAAACATTTGCATTCTTTCCAGAAAACCTGGCTGGCTCACAGCACTGATGGGGCATAAGAAAAGCTGCCCTGAAGGTTGCCTTTAAAGCCATGAACTGATGACGTTGTCAGCACATAGTGTTCATTCCCAAGTCATGAAGTTTATTCTGGGACCACTTGAGTGCTTCAAAGATCCATCCTCTTGCCAGGAAAATGTCTGTGCTGTTGAGCTCTCCTTCAGATTCTCTCCACATGCCATAAAGGAAATGTTCAGAAACCTAATCTGAGGGGGATGGGGCTGCAAATTCCCCTTCTCTATGTTGACTTCATCAGGCACGAAATCTGAGGGGGCTGTAGGAATCAGGTGGCCTTTCTACTGCACACGAGCTGTGTCATGTGCCTCCAGCCAGGAGGCAGGCTCTCATGTGTCCCTATTGCTTCAGCCTCCACTCTTGCTGGTACCCTGCTCACTTAGAAGGACCCTACCACCTGCAGCTAGAACTGCAGCTAGGTAACCAAAAAGGAATGAGATGTTCTTCCCTTGTGGTAAGAAAGAGCCAAAGGATGGACTGGTGACCAAGGCACTGAGCTCTGACTCAGAAAAAACAAAAATTTCTGTTCTCCTCCCTGTTGCTTAATTCTTGAATGACCTTGACAAGGCATAGTTACTGTTTCAGTTCCCATCTTGGATCTGGGAAAGAAAATGCTTTCTTTTTCATTTCTTCAAGCTGTGCCAGTCCTCAACTTTTTGTGGCACAGGCTGACCTCCACATGATGTTTGTCATCTGGCACAGTTAGCTCTTCAGTCTGAGTGAAACTTTAGGTTGTGATATCCCTATGTAGGAACAGGAGTGGAGCCTGGGGCATGACTGGACAAACACACAGATCTTGACAGTTTCTTGCTGGTCCTGTTCTCTTGGCACATTTTGTCTCAGCAAAGGCTGTCACAGTCTCTTGAGCATGAATCCCTTGGTCTGAGCTACAAATAACTACTGCAGCCTCAAATGAATAAACAGCAGATGCTAAACATTCACTGTCAGATGCTGCATTGTAAGTGAAGGCAGATAGTTAACCTACTTCAGGTACCTGTTCCAGGATGTCAGGATGTGCTCTCAGTTCTGCTGACACAAACTTGAGGAGATAAGCTAAATCAAGCTACATAATCATCATGACAGAGAGCTTATGTGCCATCATTTGGGAAGCCACAGAAGTGCCAAATGCCTGAAAATATTGGGAAAGGAGATATCTGCAGCAAAGCAATGGCCATTTTGGAAATTATATGTAGAGTGCCTATAATTGTACAGGGGGATGTCTAAAAAATGGAAACCACTTCCATGAGACAGAAAGCACCCAGATATCAGGTGGGAGATGAAGGGGAAATATGTGCCCAGACAGAAGAGACATTTCCTCAGTAGAACATACTTGTTGGTAAGCTCTTTTCCTGGACCATCTGGTTGCAGGTTAAATCAGCTATTGAGAATGACCTGATGTGTCCATAAATCAACAGGAGGGTAAAGCCCTGTATAAATGGGCACCAGAAAATAAGGGTTTAAAGATGTGATCCTATAAGATCCTGTAAGAATCCAAACTCTTCTAAACCTGAGCAGAAGGACTGCTGTGAGGTGGGACAAGGTGAATTGTGTGGGAAGAACTGGAGGGAGGACAGCACCTTCTGAAGAAAAAGGATGGAAAGAAGGGATAGGGAAGTTGGAGAGAACAGGGTGAAGGATTAAGTGGGGTAGTTAGTGAGTAGTTGGAAAAGAAAAAGATGAAAGAAAATTGAGAGGAGGTGAAAAAACAAAAGATTTCTAGTGGTTGTGTGGTGATGCATCTGTTGAGCTGGGTGTGCCTTGGAGCACACCTTGCATGATGTACCTGTGGCCCCTCTGGCAGGCCTGGGAGAGGAAATGTCTTATACTTTCATTGCACCTTTTGATGTGGGTGGGAAGAAGGATATCACTGAGAGTCAGAGCTCTTCTTTAGGTCCTCTGAGTATCAGAGCAAGCTAAAACCAAACTGTTTTCCCAAACATGCTTATGAAGAGTGACATTTTTTCAATGCCTGGAATTCCTTAAACTCTTGTCTCTGATTTGAATAATCCCTACAAAGCTATGTGATTTCAGGTATATCTTGCTGACTACAAAGGCAGATTTAGGGAATGAGGCAATTTTACAGAGATATCCTAGACCCTGAAGGACAAGATCTTCTTTCAGCAGGAAATAGCTTTAGGGGCTCTTCCTGTTATTTTTATTGGCCAGCTTGAGACTCAATGCTGGTTTAGATCTAGTAAGAAGTTATCTTTGATTCAGCCTTTCTCCCACACCAGCCTGTCTCTGATTCCTCAAGAGCTTGCTGTGACAGTTACTGCCAACTTTCCTTATTTTATTGGGAATTTCTCAGCAGTCAGAGGTTTTGTGTGAGAGCTGTTGGCCTAACCAAGGAGCAGTTTTTATTTAGTTAAGAGCATCTTTCTCTGGTGGTTGCTGAGAAGAGCTTTAAAACATGAAAGTTGGCAGTTTAAAAACTAAGGGAAAAAAAAAAGAATTCCCAATTTAGAAAAAGTAGTTTTTAGATGAACATCACCATTACCAGTTGCCTCATTTGTGATTTTTTTAACAGATTCTGTGTTTCAGAGATTCTGAGAAGGGAAAATGAGGTGGCAGACAGTGTATTTGGGCAATACATTTTCTGCAGGATTTTAAGATATCCCAGGCAAGAAATGTGTGACTGTGTTTTCTTCCCAAAAGTTGTTCCTTTTGAAACAGAATGGCCAAAATAAATGTAAAACTCCACAAAAGTAACTCACTAATGGAAGTGAAGCTGAAAGCTTCCTAGTATTAGACAATCTACATGGGTGAAAACTATGTTATAAAGCTGTCAGGATGGATCACACTGGCATTGCACATGTGTCCTGGCATTTCCACTGGTGCACCTCCTGCATTTAAACAAGCCTTGGAATGTTGTGCTAGGCTGTGACATTGTGCTGAAATTGTGTTGCCCAGCCCTGGGAGTCACCTTTGCCTCTGACTCCTGCAGAGACCCCTGGTAATGCACAACAACACTGCTCAACACATCCAGGCATTTGGTTGAGCTTCCAATCAAGCAACAGTGCCCAGCCCCAATGCCTTAATCTAATTTTTGACTGTGGTAGCAAAACCAATCAGATCTTAAAATTGCTTCTTTGACCAAATTAACAACTTCTATTTACTGTTGCTTTTACCACAACATTAATAACTCTTAAGAGCATGCTCTGTCAAAGCACCCCACAGGCTAGTGCAGGCTACACCACAGACAGATTATGGAAGTACAATTCCAGAACAACAATCTTGCACATAGCTTGAGTCCCAGCTCTGTCAGCTGGGCCCAATAAATTCAGTCTGCAAATATAGACAGCGTCTAGGAGCTCTCATGGTGTTGCCCCACAGACACAGCAGCAGCTGCACCAAACCCCCAGGAGCTGCAAGCTGGTGGCTCCTTACCTGCTTACAACCTGCCAGCAGCCCAGAGGCAGTTCTCCTGTTGATGCTACAGTGCTTGGCCACAAGCCCTGGGGTAGGAGTGAAATGCTGTCAGCCAAAGGGTTGCTCAGTGGTGGAAGCAAGGAGCTGGGACATTGTAGATTTGGTCCACTTGGCCCAGCAGAGCATTTCTTATTTTACATGAATAATGTGGCTGTACTGCACTTAAGTAAATAATAGCTTGTTCTCAAGCATTCACAATTGTTGTTTGTGCAGTCTTGGAATCTTAAAATGATACCTGCCTGGCAAAAGTTTGACTTTGGTAACCAAAAGAAATGGATTCACAGAACTGCAAGAATGTGGAGATTTCAGGGCTGCACCAAGCAAACTTTCCCCACTGTGGAGCTGTAGCTATTTCCAGGTTGAAGAGCAGCTGTTGGGTACTGCATGACACTGTGATGTGCCAAATCAGTTGAGGAAATGGAAAAGCAGGTGCTGCTAGGACATTCATGGTGGGAGGAAGTACTAGAAATTTTGATTGAGGTACATCATTTCCAATAGTGACCCTCTAGGAAAGGCATCTTTAAAGAGCCAGTCTGTTATTGCTTCTGCAGTGCCTCAGAGAGCACCTGCTGAAGTGTAAGACTGCACAATACCATGTGAGGGTGTTGGATCAGCCCTCAGAGCAGGGTTTCCCTTAAGGTCTCCCATCCAAGTACTCAATAAGAATGAACAAGCAAGACCACAGAAAAGTGGAATAAGTAAGTATTATTTTAAGTCACCAAGAGGATAACTAAACAAAACATGCTGAGCCGTTTATTTCTAAAAACTCAGGCAGAGAAACCAGTCACCCAGCAGCAAACACCTCATAAGCTGAGGATGTCTAGAAATGGAAGCATGCTGGAAAAGTGATTTGTCACTAACTAAACTCTTATTTTATTTTTATTCCCAGTTTAAGGCTCTCTCATTACTGACAGGAAAAAAACAGGAAGGATGCTGTGCTAACTTGAAGCTGCTTGTGTGACTAAGGTAATTAAAGCAGCCCATATGGATTTTAGACCACCCACCTACCCACCTCAGCCCTTAGTCAAGTCAAAACAAAGCATTACATTTTGGAAGAGTTGCAGCCATGGAAAAATGTAGTCCTCTAAAAGCTTGTTATTGGACACTGCCAAGAGAGGTTTTTGATGAGCATTTCTGTTAATTTGGCAACAGAAATAAAACACCAGGGATTTTGATGATGCTGTGTCATGTGAGGTGGAGGGGTTTTAGCAGGTATTCCCCTTCAGGGCTTGTCTCTCAGGCGTAGGAGATGCAGGTGGCAGGGCATGGTGGCATCTTCTCAGGGTTGCCAGTTTTCACACATTCATCTCAGTGAGCCAGATTCTCCTCTGTACAACGTGGTAAACCAGGAATAATTCCAGAGAAATCACTGGTATAGAGCTAGCAAGAGGTCATCACTAGAATGTGAGGTCACAAGCAGCTTCTCCCTGTAGAGTTAGCAAGAGACACTCTGCTTCCAGACAGTTGAGCTTCTAGAGGGAAGCAAATTATCTGTGGCTTAGGACCACTTGTCCTGCACATTGCATGTGGTCCTCTGTGATATATTACAGTCTTGAGTGATCTAAGAGCCTGATTGCCATTTACATGCAAAACAAGGCTCCTAAGCAATATTGTGCCATGCCTACCATCAGGAGTTGTGCAGCTGGTAGATTTCTTGGTTTGTGAGCAGTGCCTTTATCATATCACAAAAGGTGATACTTGTTTCTCCAAATATGGCTTGTTGGCTGAAGTCAGTGTCCACAGGAGGGTCAGGCAGTGCTGTCCTCAGAGCCTGTTACAGAGCCCTGTGGGACATCTTTGCAGAGCATTTCTGGAGGTTGTGACAGCACTCAGTAAATTGTGGGACTACTGTATCAAATTCCTAGGGCTCTATCTTCCACTAAGAGTTTTCCAGCTCTTTGAGTGTTTTAACCTCTTTAGTCTCCACTGTTTCTTGTGTCCCTCCTCAGGACAATAGTGTTCTGGAGCACAAATAGACCATGCAGCCTGAGGGGACCACACATGGGTTTCAGGAAAACACCACTGCCCAATGGTTGCCTCTCAAGAGGAGGAGGATGACAACAAGATCTTTAAGACATTGCTTCATTCCAGCAGGCAGCACCTGGGGTGGTTTTTTTTGCCTCTGAAGGTCTTGAGGTCCCAGTGCACTTCTGTCCTCACTGTTCTTCTGGGGCAGGTCATCCTTTTACCTTCTGCCCTTATAGGATTCCTCTTTCCTTAGCCTTTTGGGTAGGATGAGCTCTAAGACACAATCTACATCATGGTGTTTTGGGGTTTTTTTTTAAGGTCCAGGTCTGGCAAAATGAGTTGGGGAGGTTGTGTATTACAGGGATACACTGGTAGGAGAGATTAATTTAAAAAAAAAGAGATAATAGAAAGGTTTTTAGATTTATAGAGGAGAAGTTGTACTTTTTATTTCTAAATCTTCTTTGTAATCTTCTGGGGAAATGCATGGAGGTGTTATCCTGTCTTTGGAATTGCTCAAATTCAAGTTACTTTTTTGTGGTCCTAGCTGTTCTCTTGAAGCAGTAAAGCAGGGCAGATTGCTAAGGTGAGTCTCAGCAGCAAAGGGAAAGAAGGTGGCAGTTAACTGTGGCTCTGGCTGCTGTGCAGGGAGGTGGCTGTGGCTCACGCATCTCCCCCATAGCTAGCGAAGAGCAGGCAGGAGCAGATGCTTCCAAGCTCATCCCAACTCATTTACTGCCCACTTGCTTGCAGCATTCATCCCAGCCAAGCTCCTCCTCGAGGCTGTGGAAAGGACTCCTCAGCAGATGGAGGCAGCAGAAGTACCATTGCTAGGGCCAGGGTTAAAGGATCAAACCCCATGGGAGCAGTTTGAGTCCATTGGGACTAGGCTCACTGACTGTCTCTTCCAAAATAATTGATAGCACTGGAAACTAGCATACTTCTCTCTCTGCTGAGAGGAGATTTTAGTATCCTTCACAAGCAGTCAGGTCTTTGAAACCTGATGTGCTGCATTCCAGTGTCTCACAACAGAGAAGACACAAGTCCATAAGATGGGCTTGACAAGGCACAGTTTTGGATCTTTTTTGTTAAGAAATGTTATTAAAAGTGGAGCTTTTTATTTCCAACATTTAACTTGCACATGAGACTCTCAAAGATGGATATTAAGACACAGATAATGACTCAGGAATGTCACATAGAGCAGAGCAAGCTCCTCAGTGAAGGAGCAGAGGGAGAGAGAGAGAATAGCTGCAGCAAGTACATTTCAAGGTCAGCTTTGTGGAAGAGAAAAAAAAGGCTGTGGACTTTGAAGGCCAGTGGCTCCTGGGTTTAACTTCTGCCTGTTTTTATGAAGTGGGACTGAAGGGAAGGATCCTGCATATTGTGACAATTTTTCAGGGTGACAAGGTTTGGGAAGCTCTCCAATACTGTGACAAACCAAATCTCAGGCAACATGATAGGTGAACCTTTATTGGATATTACCAGGTTTGTCTACACAGAGAAATTGTAGTGGCTTTAAAATACCCTGATGGAGTTAAAGCTCTGTGATCTCTCCCTTACTGTGACTGAACATTATGTTTGTATCAAGGTGTATGATGCAAATACAAACATTTCTGTATGTGGGGGGAAAAAAAATAGAAGAAAGAAATAAAACACTCTCCCAACTGAAATAGTGATGCCTGTAGGAAAAAAAATGGCTTGGAACTACTCAACCAGAATATATGGATCATACCAGGCAGGTCCAAAAGGCTGCATTGTAGTCATTAGGAGATGAAGTTTATACAACTAAGATGATATTTGAGACTGAAGTAAACTGACTCTGTCCCTTCTCTTGGCTTCTGCTAGCTCTAAGGGGCTGGAGGAAACTGGCCTGAAAAAGGAATGATTTTCTAATTTTCCCAGTCCCTCGGCAGCCATGGCTGTGGAGTTTGTTATTGGCAAGCAGACAGTAGTTTGGACAAGTCACATGGGAGTGGATTTCAAGTCAAAAGTTGCCTGGATAAGCATAACAGTTTTGCCCAAGTTCCCTGGTTTCTCATGCAAATTGTGTGAGAACTGAACTGATTCTGTATTTTCTCAGATCTTCTGAGCTGAAACTTGTATGGGGATAGATGGGGTGGCTTTCTAGAGGAACATACCTTTCTGTATATACATATCCAGACTTGGGCTTGGGCTCCACTTCAGTGCAGTATCAGCATATTCCTAGTTTAGCCTGAATTGACTTCATTTGCCTCATTCCAAATATAATTCAGAGAACATTATTCTAGGCAGCAGTGACAGCAAGGGACTTCCTCATGCCATCTTCTAGGGGTGCAGGGGAGGATATCTCCTACAAATAGATGTCACAGGCTTAGCTGCCCTGGAAAAGAATAGCATCCCTCAAGACCTAGCAGAGGAGGGGGAAAAAGTCATATGAATGACTGAGTGACTGAATCCTACCTTCTGGTTAGGTGGGGTAGAAGTCTCCAAATAGAGAATTAAGCTGGCACAGTTGCCAGTATTCTGAAAGGGAAGCTTTGGCTGCTTGACTGCCAGTTTCCTTGTCTGGTTAGCAGAGAAGAAAAGAGTTTCAGTGTTGCTTTCCCCATGATGTTTTGTCACCTTTTATAAAAGCTACAATTCCCTGTACTCACTAAACAGCCACTAAATTTTATCTCCCTTAAACCTATATTACTTTAGCTAAGTTGCAACCAGTTTACAGTCATGCTACTAAATTTATCCAGATCTCTCCCCTAGCCTGTATACCTTAAAGGATGTCATGTATTAGTCTGAGTGGAGAAGCCAATAACTGTGCACTATTCTAGCTGTATATTGAATAACAGAGATCAGTGTAGCTCAGAAACCTACATGCAGGAAAATGAATATAGCTTAATGCTCCCACAAAGAATTGCTCTGTTTAACTGTAGAATCTGTGCCTCAGTTTCTTCCCTGTAATGAGACCAGACCTGTTCCTGTTAAGAGCTTACAGCTTTCTGAATGACAGGCAGCCTCTGTAAACTGTTAAGAGCAGCTTTCTTGCTTGCACCAGGAAAATTGAAGTCCACAAAATAAGTAGCTCATCAACTGAAATATTTATATACTCATCCTATAAAAGCACCTATCCTCTCTGCAAAACTACAGAGAAGCATTAATAAAATGTCTAGGTGCCATGCAGCTGTGTAAGCCAGTAGTGGAAGACATTTTTTCCATATGCCCTATTAAAAACTATGAGCCTTAGAAAGGAGGCAGTAGTGTGGGGTTTCCCCTTCCATTGATTCACAGCATTTTAGCAATTTCTGTAGCCTTCTGTAGACCTTTCAGCTTCCTCCCAAGCCAGAAGGTGACCCAAGTGTGTCTTATGTGCCTCACACATAGGATACACAGCATCAGGACACAGTGAAGAGGTGTTACAGATCCATGAGGGGCCAGGAAATTCCCCATGATGTCTCTGCCTGCTGGTCTGCCATAGGAAAGCAAAAGCATTGGAGTTCTGGATATATTTCTCACTTTGAGCTTTTAGGAACTTGATGAAATTGCAGATACCCTCATCTCCTCTTCCCTGAAGCCTCTCTCTAGCCTTAACTGAGATAGCAAAGAATTCTTTCTTCATTGGGAGGGAAAATAAAAAAGGAAGGCAAAAAGTAGGGAAATAAACTCATCTTTAAAATGTAGTTGGAGCTAGTTCTGCAGTGAATTCAGCTACTCTGGTGCTGCCTTGCAGTTGTTTTTTTCTGCCATCACCCACTAATGTAGTTGAAAACCTACCTACTGAAGTCATTGAATGCCTTCTTATTTATTCCTCACTCCATTTTGTATCCAATATATATTTGCATAAGTTGGGCTGTCATTACAGTGAAGGTAAAATTTATGTCCTTTCTAGAGACTAACTATATAAGAAAATAATAGCACCAAATATTAATAGTATGATTTGCAGTCTGACTATACCTAGAGTCTAAAAATACCTATTTTAATTAGTGACTTCTTAGGGGTGAGCTGAGAGCTCCATTTTTAGCTACAAGCTATTGGAGGAGGTGGAACTCCAGGACAGTTTCAGGGCAATAATGCAGCACGGATTTCAGTAGCATAGTTCCTGGCCCAGCAGAGGAGTGGGGAAAGTTTGTGACTATGCTGTTCAACATCCCAGTGTGCTTGCACTGTCACTACAAATGTGACTGAGACATCTTTAAAATCACAATGTTCTAGATTAAAAATCCTAGTGATGGCTAAATGATTAAACCATGAGGGAGTAAGAGCTGCTGGAGTTTGCCATTATGGGGAAGCACTTTGTACTAAATACCCAAATGCAGATATATTTGGTGGAAGATAATGGTTAATGGGATACTACCAGAATGGAACTGGGCTAGTGAAGAATAATTATAAGGCAATCAGTGGTATAAGTAATTTCTTTTAACACTTAACTTTAGAGAATTGTTCTATGAGATCTGCTTTTGTGTTCCCATTGGCATAAATGTGAATGTACTCTTAAAGTGAAAAGTGAAATGATAGTATTGTGCTAAATTATGTGCCAGATTGATAGTCTGTCACATCCTGCTGTCTGACTAGCCCTGTTGGGCAGGTTTAATATTGCTGTGGAAAACTGAATTTGAGACTGTCTGATTTACTAAATCTCAATCTTAATCTGAGCAAAGTATTATATTAGGTGACTGGCAGAATTGAGGGGGAGCATTTATCTTGCACAGTGCTGTAAAACAGTAACTGTAATTGAAAAACTGTTGTGTCTTGTTCTATTTACTTTTATTGTTCTGAAAGAGCAATGGTAGTAGACTGTCTCCTTGCTTGTCTCTAGAGACACACAGATCTTACTGCAGGGTAACTAGGAAAGGAGCTCATTTGCTACCCTGAGTACCAGCCTGTGCTCTGACTATGCAGTAGGTGTTGGCCACCTTGCTCCCCTTTCACTGAGTAAACTACTTCAAGCTTTATTCTACTGCTGCATGTAAATGAGAAAATAGATAATATTAATTTATGCCTGTGTTTGTGCAATAATAGCACTGCACTGACTTTAGAAGAGCAACACCTGGTCCTGAGAGTGAAGGAGATCAGACTGGGATCCACAGGCTGAAGTTTTCAACAGAGCATAGAGGAGTGGAGACAGTACACAGTAGCTCATGAAGTTCCCTTAGACCCTTGTAGAAGCTCCATGTTCTGTGCTTGTCTCTGCATTCCTAGTTATTAGTTCCAGACAGTTTAATGACAGTGGAGTTACTGCTCCATGTTAGGATCAGGACTATATACTGCTCATTTGCTATCAGTATAGGAAGTCTGGGCCATTTAGGGACACACTTAGCTATCAGCAGTAAGCCAGGTTAGATGGAGAGCTTGAGCTAACTGGTGAAGCCAATGTGAGTGTTTCTCATTACTCTGATCTGAAGCTAGACAAAGCCATATTTTGGCATGAACTTTATGCACACTGCTTAGAAAGTGTCCCTGCAGGACAAAGTTGAACTGCAATGTTGGAAGAGAGCTTAAGAGAAATTTGTGCAGCTATGGTTAGTGTTACACTTAAGACTGTTCTCTCAGAACATACAAGCTGGCCTGGTTCAACTTTTTTTACAGTGGAACTTCTCCTTTTTTTCTATAGGAGGTGGCATTTTTGGTGGTTTGCCCTTGCTCTTCCTCCTCCAGTCAAAAACATTGAGTTGTTACACAGCTGCTGCATTTGTTACACTGTTACATGACTGCATTTATAGGAACAAAAAGCCCAACAGGTCTGAAATTCTTTCTCAATGGCAGGAGTAGTGGCAGCAGCAGCAAGCATTTACTCAGAGTACCTGTGGAAGAGAGAGAGAGAGCAGGTATGCCTGTACTTATCACTTTGCACACTGACACTCCTCCCAACAGAACTGAGGAAATGAGCCAGTTAAGACTGCAAATAGCAGTGTTAGTTGAAAATCCTTCTGTCTGCTTCTGCAAAGGCTTAATCAGACCTCTGAGACTGGCAAGCAATTCATTTTAAGAAACAAATGCCTTAAGAATTCCCCTTATTTGTCTGCCATCAATCAGAGCCTCAGTTTGCTGCCCCAGTGGTCAACATTCTCATCCACACTGTGAGTTGTTGTCCCTGTGTTCCCAGCAATTTTGACTCAGTGGGAACTAACAGCAAGAAGTCAGCACAATCTTATTACTGGGAAGTTACATTATCTGTGGGCAGATGTTGCTGCTGTTAACTTGAAAATCTGGCTGTGTAGTGCTGAGAGCAAGAAACATTCATAAAACTGGGATTCTCTCCCTGGGCCTGCTGCTGAAGCCTGATCATTTGACTGTAGTTGGTGGAGGCATCACAAAAGATACACCAGCAAGGCTGGTACAAAGGGTATACTCAATAGAAGGAGGTACTCCCATGACCAGAAGGAGCTGCTTAGGTGCATTTATTGTGGGTTAGAAAGTGCCCTTGAATGTAAAATCTTCTGACTAGTCACAGAATAGGTGCAGCAGTGGTAACAATTTCTACCAATGTATTTAAGCTTTGACCATAATTAGACGGGTATGTCCTTGAATTCCTACCTACAGGTTGTAGTGATGTGGCTTTAGATGGTTATGTCTATAACTAAATGAGGATGTCAATTTGCTCTGCCCAGACCTCTGATTGTCTGTTGAAATTAAAGTAAGTTTTGACCACAGTACCATGGGCTGATTTTTAGTTAGGTGAAAGCATGGTAAGTCCTATTTGTATATATTAGAAGAGCTGGGAAGAGGGTTGAGTATGAGATGGTAACATTTGGAGATAATTTGTTTGTTTAGGCTAGATAAATCTTCCAAGAGTGAGAAGCTTCACAAGGATATAGCCAAAGGTATGTGGATGAGCAGCAGATTGGCCAATCTGTGCAAGTGTGCATGTGTATTAGTTACTACTGGGGAGCTAAAGGCAGGTAGGGACTATTAATACATCTCATAGGAGTTAAATGCAGCCACAGAGCCAAGGTGCTTGCTACTATTGGCTATCTAAAAGTGCTTCTTTAGCACCATGCTTTTGAAATAAGTTCTATGTAATATGGACTACAGGACAAATTTCTACCATTTCTTGTATTTTGCTCAGAACTTGGCTCCTTATAGAGACAGGACCATGGCCTGAATGATCTTGCATGAACTGACCTACTATAAAAGACCTTAAAAGATAAAGGGCTTTGTTAGTCCATTAGCTTTCTTCTGAATCTTTCACATTATTAATCTCATATCATTATAATGCCTCTTTTCAACAGAATGCTATCAAATGGATCCCAAGAATGTGGTCATTCTGACCCAGCTCATTAAGATTCACTCATCTCATGATAAAAAGCATAGGCAGAATACACCAGCTATACAAAAGAAGATAGATACTTTAGATGTCTATTTGGAACAAGTGTAAGTAGATCTTTTCTCTCCGGTAATGTAATTTTATCTTGCTGTATCTAATTGCAGGTAGTTGCTGAATCTAAGGATGAGGTTGCTCTGTTTTCTGTCTTAACAATGTGTCTAAAGTCCAAAGCAATGAGAAAAATCAAGATTATTTAAAATTGGTCTGAGTGATTCCACTGCTGCAGAGAAAACTATTTTTCAGCAGTTCAAAACTATATTATCTTCTTTTATGAAAAAGAAGTTTTAAAACTTCCTGTAAGGTGAGCAGGTTCATGAATTGGTTCAGTAGTCAACTGCTGACATGTGAGACCTAGCCAAGTGTTCTATTTAATGCATCACCTCCAGAAGACATTTTTGACTCTTATAAAATTATGATGTCATGCTTCTGTTTACTGATTTACCTGTGCTGTGCATGAGAATTTCTGTCTGCAGCAGCAGAAGGGGTAGCTGGTTGCTCTGCACTGTTAAAGCAGATCAGTGGCCTCATATACATGGCCAGCAAGCCACTTGGAATACAAGTTGAGCATCTCCTTGCCAGCCATAGACCTCTGATATTTGGGCAAGGCCTGGCTCACCATTCAACTGTAGATGTCCATTCCATTTGTAGCTACCTCCCTCTTTTAAATTATTCAGCAAGTTTGATCCCTGCACTAGAGGGCAGTCAGAGTCAGCTGCACCAGCTGGTAGGTACGTCACAGCAGTCCCAGGAAAAGTGGGAATATCTGTCAGCAGAAGGGGCTGCCAAGTCTCAGGACTTGTCTTTTCATCCTTCATCCCCTTAGTACGAGCCTTTTGCCAGGGTCAGGAATAAGCAGCACAGGCTCTGCCATTTCTCATCATGAATAGGAGACTGAAGCGTGGTAGCTGCTGGATACCTCTCAGTAAGTCATTACATATGTTGATCCCTCTCCCTTGGCTATTCTTAACCCCAACTTTGCACGTCCAGGGTACTTGCTGGGCCCATCTCATCCATTTTTAATGCAGACAAGTCAAAAGCAAAATAACTGGGTAGGAATGGAATGCTGGAAAAAATGCTAACTCACGTGGTTCCATTAGGACAGGACTTGGCAGCTGCCATTGATTTCAATAGACATGTAAGTGCTTGAGTTTGTCCTGAAAATTAAGTGTGTTTACACAGTCCCCAAACCACTGTAGAAGCCATCAAAGCATTTCTGCCTCCTGCAAAGCTTTGTGCTATTTACAAGTCCAATCGACTTGCTCCACATCAGCTTCATGAAGGGCTCCATTCACTTGCTTGGAAGGTCCTGCAACATTTCAGATCCTGCTTGAATGTTAAGTAAGATGCTAGGAGCACACATTTTCTTGGCTACTTTCTCCCCAGGGGTGCTGAACACGCCTGGATTCTGGCTACAGCTTGGTATGGACAATTGGGCTGTGTCCTGCGGCACATGGCAAGGACAAGGGGCTTGATAGATCCCTTCAGCAAGTGTGTGGGCTCCCATGAGACAGAGTTTCCTCAAGATTTGGAAAGGAAAGCAATCATGTGATTGGGTAACTGTATGTGAAGTGCAAAACAGAAGAGAAAGTGGAGTTTGGTGGTGACAGGCCTGGGACACTGGGTAGTTGATTTATTTAGGAGAAATTAATTTTTCTCCATGATAGCCAGCACTGCACCATCCATGGAATTCCCAGTTTTCCTCTTGAAAAGCAGGCATTGCCTGATGCCTCTGACAAGGTGCTAGATGTGGTGCTTGCTAATGTGACCTGGCCTAGCAGATCCTGGGGTGTGTTGAAGGGAGGTCCCTGGCAAACAGCCTGCCTGGAAATTCCTGTCTTCACGTGCAGCCAGATTCCCAGCACCACAAGAATGAGGAAGGCATGTTGAAACAGGAACTTCACAGAAACACCAAACTGTTGAGTGAATGGCAGCTTTTTGCAAAGAGAATTTGGCTTTGCAGACCAGCCCCAAACAGATTTTGGGTGAAAGCTCTTCTATATCAAACAGCTGACAAAAGGCAGAGAAACAGATGACTCTTTTATTAGCCATCTTGGGGAGTCTGTCTCCTCCCTTTGCACCTCACATGCACTGCTTCAGGACTCTCCATAACCCACCAGCTGCCAAGCCTGGTTTTCCACCATTTGCACTAGACAACCTTTCCTTGGGCTTACTGATGATGATCATGGCTCTGTCAGTTTGAGTGGCAAACACAGGTACGAGCATTACCAAAAGCAAAGCCCCATGTGGAGGTGAGAGTGTGCATCTGGAACTGGTCCAGACTGAATAAGTCTTCCTTCTTCCCTCACCTACTTAAGCAGGAACCAGGAAATCCCTTCAAGGGATTTTTTTACTTTTGTTTTCTAATTCCTGATTATTCTTTTCATAAAGGACTGGCAATTTGTAAACATCCTCAAAGCATAAAGTGTGCTCTGAGCTTTTGCTTTCTTAGGTTTCATGTCTGTTTACACTACAATAAGGCTAAATAAATGGAGGCAATAGGAGCATCAATTTTTTTTTCTGGCTGGCATTTCCAGTTTGGTCTGGAACAGCTGAACCCAGGAAGAGACTCCTGCTGTTGTCAAAGGGCTATGATGAATATGTCCAGGGCCAGTTCTACATTTCTTTTGTTTTGTATGCCCTAAACTCCCACCAGTTTCAGTGGGTGCTGACAACTTTTGCCAATGGCAGCATCAGATCCCCCAGCAGGGATCTCCCGTTTTGAAGCTAGAGGAGATTAATGTCTCATTTCCCTGTGCTGTGTGTAATCCTTTGGCTGCAGCATAAGGACATAGGGAGTACAAGGTCCTGCCACTCTGATTTCATAGTATTTTGCAACACCTTTGTGCTCTCTTCATTTCTGTAGGGGACTGCATATAATGCAGGGCAGTGAGGAGGAGGAGGATTGCTAGGGTGCTTGTCCTCATCACTGAGATTTACTAGCTCTTGGGCATGAAAAAATTAATTCAAAGAAAACAAACCAAATCCTTCTTTAAAACATCAAGCACATTCCCTTTCTCTCTCCCTTTCCCTTTCCCTTTCTCCCTTTCCCTTTCTTCCTTTCCCTTTCTTCCTTTCCCTTTCTTCCTTTCTTTTTTTTCCCTTCTCCTTCTCCTTTTTTAATCTCCTCTCCTATAAGCATCAAAATTTCTTTTAACCTTCTCTTCCAAATTTTCAGACATCTCTGGCCTCAAAGAGGAGCTAATGTACCAAAACCCCATGAGAGAGGTCTATTCTTACTGTATTTATGGCCTATTTTTGCTACAAAGAAAGATGGATGCCCTCTGAAGCTCAGAATGGTATCTAGAGTTTTGGATGCTGGCCCTGACCACTGTGGCACTTGTCCAGAACACAGACTTTCTTTGCAAAGTATTTGTCTGCTCACAAGAGGGAAAAAAAGTCACCACAGAGGTGAAATGCTGTGAGATTAGAGTGTAAGGGTGGGAAATGTCAACCTGTCTTTCTCTTTTTTGAGGAAAAAAGTGAGAGCTTATCACAAAATGAGCTCTTGCAAGGCAGGAAGAGTAAAGAACAAAAGAACAGAACTCTCTCACTTTTGGGGTCAGCTAGGTGCCAGGTTTTCCCCCATTCAAAGTGCATTACCTGTTTCAGATATTTTTCTTCACAGCAGTGTTAGCAGACAAGGTACTTGGTTTATGAACAAGAAACTAAAAGATGGGAGATAAAGGGGACATTTCCTCCACAACACAAAGATGGGGCTATTCCCAAGGAGAAAGTTCTAGCTCATAGGGATGGACCTAGGCCACTTCTGGATGAAGCAGCAGGGTACTTGGTAGTAGAACTCACCAGTCCAGTGCTTACTCTGGCACTGACAATAAGTCCTTGGGTAGCTATGCCTTCTTCTGTAGCTTTGTTGGCCAGTTTAAAACTAGCTTGCCCATGTCTGTGCAGGCTGAAGTTGAAGATTTGACTTGGTTTGTGAAAGAAAGAGCAGGCCAGAGACTGAAAAACTCCCCCAAGTGCTCCACACCATCTCCCTTTCTGTGGAGCAAGAAGAAAGGAGGAGCCCCTTCATGCTGCCTTGTGCCTGGCCCTATGGTTGACCAGAGCTTTCCTCCCTGCCCAAGCTTTAAGCCTGTCACATTGTTCCACAAGTAACATCATGTCAGATTGATTTCTGGGATCTCATTATGGGAGAAGAGCTGCAAGTATCTTAAAAAAACCACGGTCCTACAGTCCTCTGAAACCCTTAGTGGATCTGAATCAGGTCTTCCACATAAACCTTCTAAAAGGTTCTGCAAACCAAATCCTGCTTCCTTGATGCTTTTTTCCCCTAGCTTTTTGTGGATCTCAGTTGATATTACTAATTTGGAAGGCAAACACCAAATTGATGATGCCCAAGGAGGGAAGGCCATTACGTTGCCTTCATGGGGCAGTATAAATGCAGGCAAGAGCATTAATGATTCCTGGGTTCAAAGTAAGATGTATTTCACCTTTGTTGTCTCTTTTCCTCTGTAAGAATGTCCAGTGGAAGATGGCAATGTGCTACTTGTATGCACTAGTACATAAAATGAGACAACTTTTCAGGAATTGTTCTCCTCTCATTTTAGTTGGTTGAGGGCTGTAAACAAATGCATTAGCAGTTGGTTCCATTTTAGGTCAGCCACATGATGCTATCCAAATATCATTTAACCTATAATCACCTTTTCTCCAGAAGTAGTAAGAACTCATTAAGGTGGCACTCAGATGATCTTGTTTCGTCCTGAGTGTTTCCAAGTAGTTAAGTTATGTTCAGAGATTTGAAAGGCTGCACTCTGAGTACTCTCCCTAGTTATAAAATTACTATTCTGGGAACTAAATATCCAGTTAGTACAATTACTTATTTCCAACAACAGCAGGTCCATCCTGGTTCAAAGGTCATATCTGGTGGTGTGTAATATCACAGTCTAAATGGAAGTTCCTCCCTGAGGACAACTGTGGTCACCTTGAAGCAAGTACCTTAAATATCCTTTAAGGTCTGTACTGTACTTGGTATTGCTAAGAATGCTGCTTTTCTTAAAGTCTAATCATTTATTTAAGCAAAAAGTTAGAACTTGTGCCACCTCTGGCAGTCTGGAACTGTGCACATAAGCAACTATTCTGGTACCATGGGTATTCCAGATCTGAAATATACACTCAACCTTTAGATCAAAGCATCCCTAAGTGTTTTATTGTGCTGATCTATCTAATAGTGTTGTGCAAACTCCAAAGTACCAGTATTTGGTAAACATTCACTTACCCACCTCTGATATGGAGCAATTGCAGGAATCAATTGTAGTTACTGTCTAACAGCGTGTAGCAAATGAAGCTCAGATTTGTGGTGAGGGGAAAGGAAGATCTTACTCATATGAAACGATAGGACAGAGTCTTGTAGCTGCTACCCTTGCTGCAGTTTGGTGAGTGCATACACTGATCTTTCTAATGGAGCAGGAGAGACTGAATGCCAGGCTAGGGGCAAGTTCTTGAGTCCTCCTCAGTCATAGGGATTGCCCCAGGGTTCTCACAGGCAGGGTGCACAAGCACTGACCCAGCACAAGGACATCAGAAGCAACAGAGACCTTTGTGGAGGTATACTGAGCTGAGGAAGAGTGGCTGAGGGAGTGAATCAGAGAAACAGACCTTCAGTGGTAGGTGAAGGGGTTTGTGGAAGAGGCAAAAGGGAAGGTGAAGTAGTCGGAGTGTTTGCAAGACGATGCCTCTTCACCCCACTTCTGTCCAGTGAGGCACAGGTGGTTATGCAGGCAGCAGTGGGGACTCCAGCACTTCTATCAGGTTTCAGTGAGTTTTGGCTACAGAGGGTACATTCAAATGGCTGCCAGTGAGGGTTACATGGTGCCAGTTGCTGTCCAGACTGGGAAGTGGTGTCAGTGATATCAAATGGAGCTGATCCGGAAATATCGCTGCTGGGTTAACCACTCTCGACTCTGTTAGTACACAAAGTGGGGCAGCAAGTGGCTACATGCTTGTCACAGCAGGTGACTGCAGAAGACCAGGAAGGGCAGCTGAATCTTAAGAATGCAGAGAAATAGCATGAAAGTGCTAGAGGAAGAGCAGAAAACACCCATCCCGTGGTGTGGGATAACTTTTTTCCCCCCCTGCCAGTGGAACAGAGTGGAATCAGAATTTTTGCTATGGAAAAAAGGAGTTAAGCTATTAGAGCTAGTGTGATCTTTTTTTTCTAGGTGTGGTTGGGGTTTGATTGGTTGTTTCTTCCTCCATACCAAGCTTTTTTAGGTCTGTATTATTTTAGTTAGAAGATGTTACTATTTTAACCTTTCATCAGCCAAAACCACATACCTAGCATGTCTTGTGGGAGAAAATGCATCATTTGATACAGGAAAATTTGTGACCATTTAAAAAAATAAATTACATGCTCACTAGCAAAAGAGAGCCCTTAAGGATCAAAGCTCAGGTTCTGGATTTTCATGTTAGTGCTGATTCAGGTAATCCAGTTTTGACAAGCTACTCAGCACCCTACAATGTCACATTGAGGCCCAAAATATATTCAAAGCAGCTGTTTGCTAAGATCATGCATGTGTCCACCCATTTGTTTACAGAACTATCCTAAATGCAAGGTCAAATCTTCACTGCACTTTAGGTAAGATTCTGAAAAGAAAGAAAATCCACTCTGCTCTTTTAAAACTTTTCCACTGCTGTGAAGATCAAAAAGTGAACCTGGCAAGAGGCAAGTGGTGAAGTTAAAGACTCTGAGTTGTTTTGACCCTGCAAAGAGAAAATCCAAAGCACACAAGCTCTACTAACAGAAAAATAAATCAGGTCCCTAGCATTCTCACAGCTGTGTCTGAGTCATGACATTTTAATAATACCACTGAGAAGGCTATTGCAAATTATCTAATTATTCAAGGAAGAAATCCCCCAGCCTAGGCTTTTTACCAGATCTCTTTTCACCATTGCTGGAGGATTGCTTGGAAAAAGGATGGCCTTATGCTGGCTAAGCCCTTGTGGAAGCCTGTGGGAGTTTGCTTTCACTGTGAGCAGCAGGAAACAGTTGGTGAAAAGCTTAGTCTGATGATAAGTGCTGACAGGCAAATGGCCAAGTCCAAGGAGGAATACAGATACTTAAACTCTTACTGATCTCTGTGACAGGCTGTTCTTTACATGTCTTCAGGTAGCTGGTCCTAGATCTTCTTTCATCTTTTAGCACAAACACAGCAAAATTCAGAAACTTGCTTATTTTCACAAGGAATCAAGAAGTGGTGTATTTTCAAGAGCCAGGGACAAACTGGGCAGTAGTGCAGAAAGGAAAGTCTTGGTGAGGATGGTTAAAAAGCCAGGGGGAATGTTAGATTGTCTGACATGCAGATAGGTTGTGCTGAATGCACAGATCTTTGGCTGTGCTGTGTTGCTGGGCAGAGGACAGCAATGAATGCTGGAGTATACACAGCAATGCCTTGGAGCTCTCTGATGGCAGCTGTGCCAGTGATGCAACAGGTACCTCCAAGAGATGAACTAGTTCCAGGGCAAAAGGAGCCAGAGCACTGGTGGCTCCAAGTGTCTTGTACAAGTGTCCTAGGTGCCCCAGGACATGAAAGGAATGAAATACCAGGGAGACTTGTACCCTCCAGTTACTTCACATCCTTGCAGAATTGTCCTCAGAGGCCACTAAAACAAATGCACATCCCTCACAATCCTTGAGGCAAGAAAACACAATCTCACTGAAAAAGCTTTCCCTTTACAGAGATCTAGGCAGGCACCAGATCTAAGCATGGGCAAAGTGCTCTACTGAGTTGCAGCATAAATAGCTTTGATTTAGGAGTTGACAGGCCAAGCTTCCATCAGTATCCACCACACATGCAGAGTTCCCATGAGTTGTAGGGACTTCAGAGGCCATGCCTCTTGAAGGTGACACCACTGTCCTCTTAGAGACACTGCAGCCTGTTGCTGAGGACACAACATACCATGCAAGCAAAATCCTTGTACAGTACCTTCTTTCCTGTGCTGTTGCTTCTCTACTCTGTGTGGAAGGTCTTTCAGACCAACACTCAGTTACAGAACATTGCACAAGAAATGGATCTGTCCCTGGGCAGGCACAGAGCAAAGAGGATTTGTCCTGCCCCTCTTCAGAGATCGAGGAGGTTAGCCTTGGTGGTGATGCAACCTGAGACCTGCTCTTTCCTGAATCCCACCTTTCATGATCCACAGTGGACTTTGTATTGCTTTGATACATGATCTCTAGGGTTGGGCCAGCAACCAGCCCTCCCAGCTCACAGGAGCACAGCCCACAATAAAGTCAGCAATTTTGCTTCCTGGCTTGATGCAGACCTTCACTTCACTTGTGGCTCCAGTGAGACAACTTGGCTATAGTCCTAGCTAGGCAGGTTGAATGGAAATTTTACTGAATGTCAAGGGTTAGGACTGGGCCAGTCACTAAATAAGTGACAGACATTCTCTACTAACTCCTGCCTTGCCAAAGGGAGAATAAGGTAAACAAGGGAGAGAGACTTGTGGATTGGAAAACTGAAACAGCTTTAATGAAAGTAATAACAATAAAATGAAATATATACAAACCAAATATCAAATCCAATTTCCTTGATGAATTATGTCACTATCACCACTGATGTGACAGGCACTGGGGAAATCTCAGACCGGACTCAGCAGCAAACAGAAGCTGGATTCAGGAACTGGATTCAGGAACACACACGCAGAATGGAGAGAGTCCTCCTCAGATGCCAGCCACTGAAGGAGATAGTTTGACCTTTGTGATCCCTCAGTTTTATACCCAATATGACATATATGGAATAGAATCCCTAGTTGGTCAATTCAGGGTCACCTATCCTGTCTGCTCCTCTCTGCAGGTGCAGCCTTTACTCTGTACTCCCAGTGTAGTACAGAAGATTTAGCAGTGACCTGGGTCTGCAGACCAATCCTTGGTACTAAGGAGAAACAGGGAGTGTTATCACTACTAGAAGCAGGCATTGTCTGCAAAATCAGTCTGTTAGTTACTGCTGTTACTTAAAAGAGACTTAACTGAAAAGTAAAATGGCAGAACAGAATCACTGAATAGGAATCACTGAACAGAATTAGTTCTGTTCTAACTCAAACCAGAAAACTGAAGTCAGATTAGCAAGTTCAAGCCTTGACTTGCACTTAACTTGCAGAAGTGGATGTGCTGTAAGGAGACACATAAATGTTTGTTTTCTTTGTGAGAAGGTACAGTATTATTTAATATATTGTAACATGGCAGGATTTCTACTAGAATGAGAAGCTTAAAGAGGTCTACATGCCTTTCTGAAAGAGAGAAATAAACCCCAGGAATATAAAGAGCCATCACATATGTATAGACACTGGAAAAAAAATAAAGCAAAATCTAAACCCTCCTGCACACACACAACAGAGAGGATATAATTTGTTTTAAATGCAACACTCATGCCTGGGGGTGACTATTTATCCACCATTTTTTGTGTCTTAGGGAAAGGTATGATAATAATTGCAGGCCTTGATCAATGGTGGATGAGTCATCTAATGAGAAAACTGTAGCAAAGAGCCCAAACCCTTTAATCCAAGTACTTTTTAATCTCCAGTCCTGTTTAATTATCCAGTGATGGCAACTTGGATGGAGAGTGACAGACTGTGCATACCAAGTGACCTAAACTCCAGATTTTAGGTGTAAATCTGTATACCAGTGAAGAGAATGATGAGTAGGCTTCTGTGTGACCTGGTCTAGGGGATCCTGCTCTGGCAGGGGGGTTGGACTAGATGATCTTTTGAGGTCCCTTCCAACTCCTAACATTCTGTGACTAGATCCTGACTTCTCCTGAGTGATATTGCACTTACTTAACCCAGATGAAGAGCTTGCCCAGATGGTTAAAAGGAGTTCAGTAAAACTTCAGTGAAACCAGAGAGTCATCACTCTTTGAAAGGCAGAAAGAGGAATATATGACAGCCTGCTTTATGACCTAGAAATTCAGTCACTCCATTTTTATAACCATTCTGCATTAAGCCCAGAAACATAGCCCTGCCCTGCTCCAGAAATTATAACCTCTGGTCACACAGTTGGTATGGAAAGTACAGGGGTTCTCTGGACTTACTGTAGGCTTTTGTTTTACTTTGCTTCTCACCTACCTTGTTTTTCTTAGTCTTTGGTCTCTCTGTTTGCTAAGGTTATTCAAGAATGCAGGACCAAACCATGCCCTATTACTGCTCTGCAGCTTTTGTAGAAGGTAGCCTTTCAAATGCTTATCCCAGGCAGGGTACCTTCACCCACAGCTAAGGTTGCACAATCATTTCCATTACAAGAGGTTTTGGTGGTGGTTTTGGGGGTTGGTTGGTTTGTTTGTTTTCTGAAGTTGCTTGCAAGTTTGCTAAACTCTATTAGTAGAGCTGAAATTTTTCATGCTGCTTACCTTAGGCATCTGCTGCTTAATTTAAAACAAAGCAACTTAAATATCACTCATTTCCAAGAACAAGATGATGCAAAATGTGTATTTCTGCCCACATTAGAAATCTTACTGTCAGTTGAAAGGCTCTGGTGCATTCACTCCTTTGCCTTGTTTGGAGGTCAATACAAAGCTGCCCTGCTTTTTAGAAGTGCCTTTGTCATTACTCTGGTAGTTCTTGACATTTGAAAACAGTGTAGGACTGAAGCACTTGGGCAGTGGCTGGTTAGAAGGAACTTAGAGTCTGGAAACTAAATCCTGTAAAAATATGTCAGCTTTTCACCTGGAAACCAGCATAGCCTGAAGTGTCACAGCAGTGGCAGCACCTGCCTGGCCTCAGGCAAAGAGCACAGGCACCAGAGAGCAGAGGGTCAGTCACAGGCAGAGGATTTTTCCCTTAGGTCTGGGTCTGTTGTACCTGTTCAGCAGATACTTTTGAAACTCCCTGGCACATTAGGTACTCAGGAGTTCTTCTTAGGGTAAGTCCACAGATATGAGTAGTTTCTGTGTTATCTTGAATGGGGAAAGGCTGAGGAGGAGCTAATGTTCCAGCTACCTGTGATAAACCTTAGGAGGACTAAGGTGAAATTTTGATGTTGCCCTTGCTAGTTTTCTTTTAATGCTGCAGAAGCATTATGGAATGTAATTCACAGAACACCATTAACACTGCAGCTTTTCAGAAGCCAAGTCTGTTCTTGCAAGCGTATCAGCCCCTCACCCCCCTTAGTAGCATGAGAATGGTTTGAAAAATATAGAGAAACAGGTGAGAAATTATGATGCAAAGGTAAGCAACTGGAGAGCTTTACCCTGCTCTGGACTCTGCTCATTAAACTCTCTCCTCTGGGACTTAGGACTCTTCCTTAAGAAGCTTCAAAGTATTGCCATTTTCTTTCTGTAAGGCTAAGGCTTCTCCCTCTCATCCCCTCTCCCTCTGGCTTATTGTAATGGAAGTATTACTACCCTGTGAAAAAAGAGCTCATATGTGACTAAAAGCAAGGTTTATGGCAAGATATCAGACCTTTCCTCATAACTAGATGTCAGAAAGGCAAAAGTGGGGAGTTTTGAGGTGCAGATAGTCTTTTATTTGCAGTTTTCCTCTTCTGACAAGCTGTGGGAGCAGGTCTATGATGCTGCCACAAAACCAGAGCAGCTAGAGACAGGTCTGCCTGGGACAGCAGATTGCTCGAGGCTGCAAAGTGCTGATTGCCACAGTGGCTGTGTGGCCAGTACAAAAGCTTTGACTCCTGTTGTTGGTGCTATTGTTGCAGAAGAGTCAGGGTCCTTCCCTGGCAGCTGCCATAGGCCTCAGTGCACAAGGACAGAGTGTCAGCAAGTTCAGCCCTTGTTCTCCTGTTTCTGCCTTCCCTCCATCTACCCTGGTACTTGCCTCTCCATGCAGCAATGGTAAGGTAACTTTGCCTGTCCTGACAAGTTCATTTGTTCTGTAAGGAAAGATGTAGTTACTGCTGAAGAAATGCTAGAATAAGATTCTGGAAAAATCTATCACCTGTTTAAAGATATTTAAGAGTTTTTCCTCTAAAATGCAGAACACTGAGTTGTACATACCTGACTGAGGCTTTGTCACCCATGGGTAATGCAGTGATACCAACCTCAAGCCATCTCATGAGTCTCATACCATCCTATATGCTATGGTCTTTCATTCTATCCCCAGCACACTTGATGATGAAACCTGCAGAGGCAAGTGATGTCAAGAAATAACAGACATCTAACTTTTTTAAAGTACATGAACAAAACCAGCAAGCCAGTTTTGTGTATTTTCTGGTCAGGTTTGCTCTTTGGATAAATATTAGAAGATGAATAACCCCAGCAGCTTTAAATTTTTACTTGTATCACCAACTACATCAGGACTTGTCATCAAGGCAAGATCACAAGGCAGCTCTTCAGCTGCCCTCAACTTACAAGAACTTGCAGTAATATGCACGTTTGAGAAAGTTTGCAGTGCTAGAGTGGCTGTAATACAGGATCTCTGATACCCTGTTGATGTTGCTTAACTCTTAGTACTAATGAGTTTTAAGTGGCTTAGTTATCTTAAACTGCTTTAAAGGCTCAGACTAATTTAAGCAGTTTAGCTTATAGTTGTGCCAGTCATGGCTCATAGGGTTGAAGGATTCTGAGTAAAGCAGTATGTGGTCAGGAAGTGTCAGGACATGTAGTTCAGTTCTGATAAATGTTAAACATTTTCAAAAGGTCATAATTTTCAGCCTTTTTTTCTTGATTTTTGTTTCAAATAAAGGACTATCATACATAAAAACAGAGGCTTTGCAGCATGAGGGTTCAGGGCAGATCTGAATTTCCTAACAGTAAGGACGTTCCCAAATATTAACTCTGGACCTAAGAGTTGATATGAAAATCAGAAATGATATTTCAGTGCTCTTTGATATCAGTCATTTGGCATGTTACTTTATTTTTCCCTGGTGTCTTAAGATTTTTCCCTAGATCACTGAAATAATGGCTAGCTCTGAAGCAGTACTCATCTGCTTGCTGAAGTAGCAGTTTGCATTGCCTAGCCCAATTTGAAGAAAGGCAGTTGACAAAACTCTTAGACGTTTGCAACAGCTACTTCATTTTCTCCTTGACAGAGTAAGAAGACACCAGTGCTTCTCCTTTCCCTTGGGGAGGGAACTCACTGTTCCCTTCAGCCTGCCTGGAAGTATTTGTGGAAGAGGCAAAAGTAGTTGACCATCCTTTGCATCAGGAAGAGGCTCAAGGCACACAAAAGGGGAAGGGCAGCAAAGGTGTGGGTTGAGCAGGGAACACAGAAGGCTTCTAAGCTGGTGATCACAAGCAGGAGCCCTGTGGCTGTGTGTGGGAACGTGTTAGCTTTGCTAATCAGCATCTGGGTAGCCTAGCTCTTGCCAGCACCAAATGATTACAATTATATTTTGCATTAGCACTGCTTTGCTTGAAAGGCTTTCTGGAGCTCCAGCTACAAAGGAGGGTTGCAGCCCTGTGTTTTGTGTTGAAGGGGTCTGTGTCTGAGGGTTTGGTTCTTATCACAACTTCTCACTCCTGCCAGGAGTGGATTTGCTCATTGGCAGGGAGCTCCTCCAAGGAAGGATTACTCTGCCTTTGAGTCAGTGGTAAATGTAAGAATGGACCTTGCTAGGTGAATATTTATGTCTGGAAGATACTTAACATGCTTGGCACACTGCTAGGAATATGTCACTAATAATAACAGTAACAGTGTCTCTCTAGTAAAGATCTTTACAAACACAAAAGAGAAAAAAAGCAAAAGGAGGAAAACACTGTAGCTGTGCATTCATCCTGGGGCAGCTTCAGGGAAATCCTTCACCAGGGACAACATGGAGTTAAAAATGCCTTTTGCTAGTCCCACAAACTCTAGTGAAAAGAAAGGGTCTGTTTGCATTTGTGCTGAAGAGGTAATGTTTATGTGTTCCTAACTTTTAGATAATACCACAGGAACACTGAAGAGAATAAGAAATAGAGGTGAATAATGAAGAATAAGACAATGCCAATTGTGTTCCTGTGGTCTTCAGTTTAGCTTTTAGAGCATATCAGGCACAGGCACATTAGTCATAGCCACACATGATGTGGCCATTGGGCTCTGCCTCACTTCTGTCATTTTAGGATGAAACTGGGAACTTTCCCCAGCTCCCGTTTCACCAGTCAGAGTTCCAAGTCCTTCAGCATTATCATCACTTCACATTAGCAACTGCCTTATGAGAAAGGAGACTATTACTGCACTCAAGTGACTCATGGGAAGCTTAATGACAAGAGTATTAAGTGTTTTTTCCAAGAATACCTTGAAAATCTGGGCAAGTCAGGGACTTCAACCTGCAACTCCCAAGTCCCACCCCTTCTTTAAGGCCACTGGGCTTCAGCAGAGGATGCCTGCACTCTCCTGACAAGCTTGTCAACACACCTACTTAAAATCTCCAGAATAAAAGCACACACAGCAATCTGATCCTTTATGTTAGTCAGAATTCAGGGGGAAAAAAGGCATTAGCTCTTTAACTCTTAAATGTTAATTGTTCCCTTAGCTAGGCACACTTTATAGCTAAAAGCTCTGGGTTGCATGTTCTAGATTACCTGACATAAAGGGGCAGTTGGTTCTGAAACAGAATGTAGCAGCAACCTTACTGCATCTAGCAATTTTGTAAGAAATCACAGAACAGCCTCTGAAAAGGACAGGGAGGAGATGATTTGTGTATTGTAGCCTTGCTCAAGCTTTTCTAAAGAGTTAATGGGTGAGAGGCACCAGAAATTCAAACTACCTACCCTGTTCTGCAGGTTCCTAGTTGTCCCAGCAAGATCCCTATTTATGGGAAGTCATGGAGGAACCAAACAAAGGCACACAAAAAACCATATCTGGAATTGCAGAACAAAAATGGGAAGCAGACCGGCAATCCCAACAAAAATGTCTGTGCAATTAATGTGAAAGAAGAAAATGTAAATGTCAGAAAAGAGTTTTCTGCTCTGTTCTTTGAGATAAACTTAAACTTGGGCTAAGAAAAGACAAAACTGCAGACTTGTTCTTATCTTGGCCTCAGTTTAGGATGGAGGAGGAGATTCAAAGATGACTGAAGATATTTCTTTAAGGGTTGTTTCAGTTCAAAGAATGAATGGAGCTTGAAATAACTTGCCAAATCTAAATACAGAACTTATAGGTCAGGAGGGTATTTTTTGTCTATGTCTGCATCCAACACCAGATGACCTCTTGCATTAAACTTCTGCTTCTAATTTGCAAAGACTGGATGACTCCCCTCACCTCTTGAAGCTAAAGGAAAACATCTTCCAGAGCACAGTGAGCTTTATTCTGCCCTCACAGCTATTGGCTTTGCAGTCACTTTAAGTCTGATGTGACAACTGGAGGAGAGAGAACAGCTGTGGTTTCCATGAAGTGAATCTCCTTTCTAGCAAAGATACTTATTCATTCTCCAAGTGTCCCTTGGATTTCTTTACTTTTGTCCCTGCAGACATCAGGCAAGCCTTCTCTCTGAGCCTCATGGCTGAATTTTGAAGGCAGATTTATCCTCTGTTATCTGCAGATACATGTCAGCAGGTTAATGGGGAGAAATAACAGAGATACACTACCTAACAGAGACATGAGTGCCAGGGAGTAATCCCACAGTGAGCTCTGAGAGATCTGTGCCACAAAACATGGCAAAAGAAGGAAAAACTGATGTTTACCTCCCCCTCAGTTTAATGCTCTCAGCTGCAGAAAGCAGAAGAGAAATCAGGAACCAAGCAGCTATATGCTGCCAAATGGTTTCACCTGCTCCTGGAAACACAGCTTGGCACACTTTGAGACACAGGATATGCCCATTAACTGGTAACATAGAAAAAGTGTGTTTTAATGGCACAACATAAGGCTACTTAGGTGGATATAATGTGGCTGTAGGACACATGTTGTCAGAGATGACCTTATTGAGTTGGACTAGTATTTCATTGTGCCATGGAGACCTGCACTATGATACTGTGATGAGACTACTCGGGTGAAATCTGTACAGGGAAAATACCACTTGTGCCATCAATGAATGATTCATCTTCTGGGCAGGATAGAAGGTGTGAAGATTCATGTGGAATGAAGACAGAAAGGACAACAAGCATGTTGGTTTATTTGATCCATGACTATGAGGTGGTAAGTCCAATTCTAGAGTGAAAATACCATGGCTGCATGATGCACAGAGCTGAAACAGTAAATACTCACTCTGCTGTGTCAAATAAAGTGCAGGGACACTCTGTGCTGGCAGGCTGTATGCCATGCAAAGTCTGCCTGCACTTCACTGGCTTAATGATGAGTCAGGTATGGTCTGTCCTTCCCTAGCTGGTGTAAGTCTTCTATAAGAATCTAAAGCTTTCTAAATTCCATCTTGTGAGCTTTGGCTGAAAGCATTATTAAAATATGATTGTATACATGCATCTGGTCCAGATGAAATTTGCAGCACAGTGACCCTTTACTGATGATTGTAGAGTCACTGCTCAGGGTCATCACTGCCCTGTGCAGAGTGTGGTACAGGTTCCTTAGACAAAACAGCTTGTGATCCTACAGCTGGAGATTATATCATAGTGCCTTACCTCCAACAGAGAACAAAGACTTCATAGGCAGTTCTTATCCTGGCATTTCCTACCTGTGAGGGCATGATTTTGTGCCCATGGTGATGTTCTCCTTGTGTGTCATATGATCATAAGCCTGTGCTTGTGACCATTTTCCACACAGTGCTTGGATGTTTTGTCTATAACTCTCTAACAGTGTGCTTTTGTGTCTTCCCTTGCAGAACTTTTCCTACCACTCTCTTTGTAATCTTTAGTGATCAATTCTGCTATGAAACAAAGCAGCCTAAGACATGATTGCTTAAGCATCTCCAATAATGAGACTAAATGTTTTGGCATTAAGGACCTGCTGTAAACTGAGCTGCTTTTGTGATGGGTTCCTACTGGAAGTTATTGAAATCTCATATCAGTATTTTTTGTTAAGTTTTAAAACATACTGTCTCCTTTATTGCCTGCATCCCTAGCAATTACCTTTGTCATTCAACAAATTAATAACCCAGCTGTGTTAGAAGCCAGTTTTACATCTGAACTTGAGGATGACTTTCACCAGAATGCAATTCAGTTATGTACTGTGCCAGCTACCAGGTGCTGGGGCCAAGCTGGGACAAATACTGAACTGGTTTGTTGCAGAGCTTTTGAAAGTGGGGTTATTTCCATGCCCCTGCCAAGAAGGGATGATCAACCTTCCTTTCTGTGAGGCTGCAGCCTATGTCCCTAATCAGAGGCAGCTGGTGGCTGTTGTGCCATTAAGAGCTACAGCAGCTAACCTGATTTTCAAATGGGAGCTTGTCCTTGGTAAGAACAAAAACATTCACACTGCAAATTGAGTGTACTTTTAAATAAATGCAGCACACTTCCAGAGCAACATCAGATTTTCCAGTGACATTGTGAAAGTGAATTTAGCTGCTGTAAATATGAGGAACAGACACTGAGATTTGTGACAGAAAAGGGAAGGAAGGGATAGAGTATGGATGGGAGGAGTGGTGGTGGTGACCCTGAGCAGAGATCAGAGGAGTGAGGACAAATCATGCTGCTAGCTCTCATGCTGAAAATAGCAGCTGTCCACACACCCTGAACCTAGTCAACCAGAGGTGGAGGGAGCAAAAGACAATCTGGCTCTCCAGCACCCTTGAACAGTCAAAATAGGCAGCTGGGTCATAGCTGTTTTGCATACTTTGGTTTCCTGCTCTGCAAAGTTAAATGCTTTACTGATTCCTAGAGCGAGCCCTGCACCTGTCTGCACATGGCCTCAGTTATTTCCCTCTATGTTTGCATTGCACTACCTTTTCCCCTTTCAATGCTCAGTCCCTGCCCATTCTTGTGAGTGGTCCTTTGAGAAGGACAGACTTTACCAGGGCTCTTTTGTAACAAGGATCCTCTTTTAGTTCAAATGGTAGCACTCTGCCTGGTTGTACTGAACACCTTTGTTTCCATGTCCTGCTGACAGCCTCTGAAAGGTGTGCCAGTGCACCCAGGTCAGGGCTAGCAGTAACACTGTGGATTGTCTCCCAGTAGGGGTGGCTGAAGGCTGTGAAAGGACAATAAGCATTCCCCCAGATCACCAATGAGGGTTAAGTATTTGCTTTCTTAGTGGAGATTTCTCTCTTTTTCATCCTATCATATAATTTCAGTGTTGCAACAGCATCTTTAGTTCTTGCCTGCTAACTGCTGAGGCCATGATGACTGAGAAACTCCCCATGTGCCTGGATCCAGGAGAGCAACAGGAGCATTTTCCCCCCTGTTGCAGCCAAGCCCACTTTCTTGCAGCACAGCACAAGCCTGCTACAAAAGCTTCATGCTGGAAGCGTTGAAGGAGAGGAGTGACAGATTAGGAAAAGGTGGAAGCATGGCTAGAAGGCTGGTGCCTCCAATAGCAGGTGTGGAGGCTGCAGCTGTGCTTCATTGGCAGCAGCAAAGCACAAGAAAATTGAGCAGCATCTCTTTTGCCCCTAGCAGCAGACCAGCACTAACTGCTCACAGCTGGGAGCCAAGGCAGTGCTTCTGGGGGAGTGAGGGAATGTGGGAGTCAACCATAGTGAGATGATGAACAGAAAGAAATTGCCAGGAGAGGTCTAGATTGTATATTAGGAAAAATATATTCACTGAAAGAGTGGTTAAGCTTTGGAACAGGCTGCCCAGGGAAGTGGTGGAATCACCATCCCTGGAAGTGTTCAGAAAACATGTAGATGTGGCACTGAGGGACATGGTTTAATGGTGGAGTTGGCAGCGTTAGGTTAACAATTGGCCTTGATGATCTTAGAGGTCTTTTCCAACCTTAATGATTCTACAGAAAAAGAGAGGGAAGTGGTTGGTGATCAGGAATACTTGTCCTGGAGATAGTGCTAGCTTATTGAGGTTATTTGCATAGAGGTTGCAGTGTGCTCTGTGATCCAAAGGTTAGAAGGAATATTAGGCTTAGAAAGTTCAGCAGGAAAGTAGGGAAGCCAAGACAGCTGACAGAGTAAAACCCAAGAGATTGTTTATCTTTATATTAGGATTGCATAGAAGTAGTTACCAAATTGCTAGGCCTTGCTGTTGAATGAGTTGCAAAGCTTTAAAATGCATCTTCCTATCCTCTTCCCATTTTCTGATGGAAGGCTGTTTCTGTTCCTCTGGAAGAACAGGGAGAAGTTTCCCACAGTGCATTGGAACACTTGCCCCTGCTGCTCCCATGCAGCCTGCTGTCCAAGCAGCCTCCCACCCAGAAGGTACAGTGTACTCCCACACAGGGAGCAAGTGTGGAACAGCTTGGGTACCACAGAGGATTCCCTCCATCTTCATACATAAAAGCTTTCATGACAGAAAGCTGAGCATCCATGCAGACATTCTCACCAGCTCCACTGTATCTGTTAACTCCCACATCTGAGATTGTGCACTAATCAATTTCCCTAAACTGAAACAGCCCTCTGAAAACTAAGAGGTGGTTACCCAGCCCTTTGCACTACTTTAAAACTCATCTTTAAAAATTACTTTAAAATTTATTTTTTAAATCCATTTTAAACTTAACTGGTGCAATTTTCTTGTGGTAGCAAAGAGAAGAAAGGAAAGGGAAAGGGCAGAGGTGGACCACCTGTGTGTGTATGTGCATGCTGCCTTTAAAAACAAGGCTAGGCTGTGGTATTTGGATGTTGCCATTCATTTTCTTTTTAGGAACCAGTCTAGAAACTTTTATGAGCTGCCAAATATTGATAATATACCTGAGTGGGACAGCCTTTATTTGGAGTTGTACTAGTTACCTTCTCATTGTGATTTCAAACAAGACCAGCAGGCCAGAAGCATGCCTGGAGTTGAGAGATTGGATAAGCAGGTGTTACCATCTCTTAAAAATAAGCTCTCTGCCAATAACTTGTTCTTTTCCTGTGGACAAGTCATTTAGTTTCTCTGTGCCTGGAATGGTGGCTTGATGACACTAAGTCTTCATTGGTAATACAGGCTTCAGGTATTGCTACTTCACTTCCCAGCATCATCATCCTTCTCTTTCCCCACCCTCCACAACTCACTCCTGCTCCTGTGTCACTGTATGTTACTACTGTGTTCATCATCAGTCAATGTTTTCCCAGCAATATTATCAGTCTGGTAACTGCTGAAACTATAAAATATAATAACAAAGATTTTTAGGTTTGTTTTTCAGTTGTAATAGTTACACCATCTGGTTTATGGAGTAGGGGCCCTACAAAAGGGGAGTAGAAAGCAATAGGACAAAGGGGAAGGGCTTCAAACTGAAGGAGGGAAGATTTAGATTGGATCTTATGAAGAAATTCTTTATTCAGGGTAGTGAGGCACTGGAATAAGTTGCCCAGAGAGGTTGTGGCTGCCCCACCCCTGGCAGTGTTCAAGGCTAGGCTGGATGTGGCCCTAGGTAACCTGGTCTAGTGGGTGGCATCCCTGCCCAAGGCAGGGGGGTTGGAACTAGATGGTCATTAAGGTCCCTTCCAAGCCAGGCCATTCTATGAATCTGTGAGTAGCAGACAGTTGAGGATCAGCCTGTAAGGAGGTGGTGATGGCACAAGGAAGGAGTGAGAAAGAGGCAGAAGCAGTAGTAACTGAAGACCTTGCTGCCATCACAGTCTTCTTATCGACAAACCACAGCCTCCACTTCAGCATTAAACAGTGTCAAGGTGCTGTGAGTCATCACTAAAGGATGTTTGCAAAGTGTTTTGAGATCCTTACACATACTTTGCAGAGAAATGTCCTTGAAGAACAGACATCTCTCTGCTTACCCTACAAGATTTTCTAGGCAGACAATAATAAACAAGAATTGTTGCAGGTCATGGCTAGCCTTAGAACATGAACTCCTGCTTGGGAAGGAGATGCCTGGGTCATGTAGCAATCACATGTTTTGAGAACAAGCAGGGGTTATAAGGTTGCAGATGCTTTTCTGTTGTCTAATTGTGAGAAGGTAGAGAGAAGACTCATAGCTATGGGTCAACATTTTGACACTGTTCAGTATGAAGTGGGCTGAGCAACTTTTGTCCAGCAGGCTGCAACTGTTGAGAGCAGTAAGGCTTTAACTTTCAGTTACCACCTTAGAAGTTATAATTCCCCATTCCACTGTAGTTGTTTGTTGTTATTCTTCTCCCCTAACTCAGTTGTCCCAGCTGTGGTGCTGGCACAAGCATTTATGTCACAGTGCTGTGAACCAGCTAGCCATTTTGAGGGGAAAGGTATTTTTCATCCTGAGCTCATTCAGCAGGCAGGTGCACACACACTGGGTTCTGCTCAAGCAAGAGTGAGGTTCAGGAGCATGAATAAACAAAGAAAGGAAAAGTAGGAGGACAAAAGAAGGGAGGACCTCTGCAACAGCTAAATTCTCTTGGTTTTTTCCTTTACTTGTATGCTGCTGCAGTACACTGCTAACCTGTTACTCTAAATACAGCTGTGTTTCAGGAGTGGGAAATGTCCTTGTAACACCCTGTGGGATCTCATGGGATGGGGTACACAAGGTCAATATGAAAACTGTGCAGCACTTGTACATTAATTGCCAGCTCTGTCCTCCCTATGGAGTCAGCATACTCTTCTGACTGGACTCCCCATAGCCTTTTTGCCAGCCCAGTTCTGTAGAAATCCTGCAGTTCTGCATCCTTTTATATGGTGTTGGTTTTGCCTGGCACAGCTTTAAATGTTGCAGGCTGGTTCCCTCCTTCCCCCCCCCACTCCCTTTATTACTTGCTTTTATTTTTTCCTTTGTTTCTTTCACCGTATTGTTCATTTATTTGCATTCCCTTTGTGCCTTGTCTAAAGACTGTGCCCAGTGTCTCCGAGCAGGGAATTCATTGTGCTCCCAGTCAGAGTGGAGAGAGCTCCCATTCAGAGGCAAGGGGATGTTTTTTTAAAGGGGAAACTGTGTTATCCACAGCTTCGTGTTTGTACAGTGCAACGTATGAAGACACAACTTTATCTCCAGTTGTTTATGACAAAGTGTGAGACGAGGAAGAGAGAAATTATGACAAAGGAGCAAGTTGAAGGGGAGAGAGAGCAAGCAGGGCAAATGTCCAAAGCCATAAGCCATGGAGGAAACCCACAGAACGCAGCTATGGTTTGGTGTAAGACATCTGACAAGCAGGTGAAAGCAGAAAGCGGGGTCTACACCTCTGTGTGAGGTGCCACATTCCTGCTCCTGAGCTGCTGCAGTTTACAGACATACATGTAGTTTGACTCCATAATCTTAAGGGTCTTTTCCAGCCTAAATGATTCTATGATTCTGATTATCTTGAGCTCACTCAGTTTAAGCTTGCACTCAAGAAGTTCAGCTGTGACATGCAGCAGCTGGAAAGCAGGTACCTACCCCTGCTTCTGAATGGTGGGAGCACACAGTGGAGTGGTGTAGCTGTCAGACAGCCCTGCAAAATCTGCCCCTGAATACTAGTTGGTGCCCAGGGTTCCCACAGGAGGTTCACGATGGTGCCATCAAAGGAATGAACTGCCATGTCATCAGTGAGAAGACTGAACTCCAACTGATGTGAAAAAACAAGAGCTCAGTGAAAAGCAAAGCTCACTGCTCTCAGAGTTAAAAATATGAACAAGGATGCTCAGAAGGGAAAAAATAAGGATTCTTTGTCAACTCCATTGCAATACATTGCACACATGGTACTTTCTTGACCCCAGGCTGCTTACTATAGTAGCTTAGGCCTGCACTGAGTTTGGCTTGCTAGGGAGATGTGGTGAAACAGGAGATGATGTGGAAAAGACAATGGAGGTAGCTGGTGCCTGTGGGCAAGAATGGAGAAGAAAACTGAAGGAAAGGTCCTGAAACTAGGCAAAGCCATAGGATAAAAAGCTTCATAAGCAAGGTTATGCGTTTCCTTTTGTAGGTGCTTTTCCTGATAGCAGTGTGCAGTCCATGGCAAGTTAGTCACTCTATAATTGGCTTCAATCCATGCTCCCATTAGCTGCAACGTCCTTTACCTGCCATTGAGCATGGGCCCACCTCTCCAGCCTGTCCAGGTCCCTCTGGATGGCATCCCTCCCCTCCAGCATGTCAACTATACCACACAGCTTGGTGTCGTCAGCAAACTTGCTGAGGGAGCACTCGGTGCCACTGCCCATGTCGCCCATGAAGATGTAGAGCAAAACTGGCCCCAATACTGATCCTTATGTCCTCCTCCAGCTATCTGTCCTGCTGGAAGCTGTGCACCTCAGTGTGGTTTGTGCATTTCTGTCTCTCTCAAGGCAGAGCAATGGCCATGATGCAAAGGGGCAGAGGTCATATGTGCATGGGAAAAATCTTTCAGGCGTGGTAGGAAAATTCATATATAGAAGATGTCGAGTGGACATCCAGCAGTGTACCAAAAAGCAGCATACTTGTGATGGGAACAAATAAAAGCCAAGTTAGGGGGCTGATCCCACAAAGACTTTGGGGTAGTAACCTGTTATTAAAGTTGGGGGAGGAGGAGAGTAAATAAAAATATTGCAGAATAAGATTTATTTGTGTGTGGCTTCTCAGCAGAACCATAATGTTTTCCTTCAAGTACAATTTTTCAAACGTGTAATTTAGGCTTAGCTGGAGCACTCAGAGTGGCTAAGGATGCTTTTCTTTCTCATTGTTGACCTTTTGCTTCACAGAACATTTAAAATCTGCAAATTCTCTTTTTCCATTCTGCTAGGCACAATGCCACTGCCATCAGTATGTGTTTTTGCAGAGAAAGTGCAACTTTGCCCTGCATTTTCCCAAGGAAAACATTTTCTGAGATATGTTTGGGACTTTGCTGTGGATGGTTTGTGCCCACCCTGTGAAAGGCTTGATGGCATTATGGGGAGTTTGAGGGGTCAGAGGAGCCTGCAATAGTTCCCTATGCCATGAGCAGTTTTCTGCACCAAGGAGATTTCATGTGATTTAATATACTGCATTCTCCTAAAAAATTCTCTCCTTTAGTTTGCCACCTCCTCCTAGAGAAGGTAATGTGTGAATGGTCTAGACAAGTGGTCTGTGGGGTGGATGAGGAACTGCCTGACAGGCCATACCCAGAGGGTGGTGGTAAATAGCCTCTTTCCAAACTGGCCACCTGTCCCAAGTGAGGTTCCCCAAGGATCAATTTTGGGCCCAATGTTGTTTAATATCTTTTTAAGTGGTCTGGATGATGTGATCAAGTGTGCCCTGATGCAGTTTGCTGATGATACCAAACTGAGTGGGGATGTGGATGCTTTAGAAGGGGGAGCCATCCTGCAGGAAGACCTGGATAGGGTGGAAGAGTGGACTGACAAGAACCTTATGAAGTTCAACAAAGACAAATCCCAGTCCTGTGCCTGTGAAAACATAATCTAGGAGTGCAGCAGAGACTGCACCTGGCTGGAGAGCAGCTCTGTGGAAAGGGACCTGGGGGTCCTGGTGGACAAGCAGCTCAATATGAATGAACACTGTGCTGCTGCTGCAAAGAAAGCCAACAAGGATGCTGAATTACATCAACAAAGATATCACCAGAGAGATGAAGTCATTATCCCACTCTACTCAGCAGTTTTCAGGCCATGCCTGGAATACTATGTTCAGTTTGGGAACCCACTACACAAAAAAGATATGGACAGACTGGAGAGGGTCCAGAGCAGGGCTATAAAGGTGACCAAAGGACTGCAAAGCTGCCATATGGGGAAAGGCTGAGAGAATAAGGTTTGTTCAGCCTTGAGGAAAAAAGCCTTAGGGAAGACTTTACCACCATGTTCCAGGATTTGAAGTTTGGCTACAAAGAAGATGGAGGATCCCTTTTTACAAGGAGTCACATGGAAAAGATGAGAGGTAACCAGTCCATGTCATCACTGGGAAGATTCTGACTGGACACAAGAAGAAAATTAGCCATTGGAATAATCTCCACAGGGAAGTGGTGGAGTCCCCAGCATTGGACACTTTTAAGATTCAGCTGGACAGGGTACAGACAGAGCCATCTTGTCTAGGTTGTGCTTTTGCCAAGAGAGGTTAGACCAGATGATCCTTGCAGTCCCTTCCAACCTGGTACTGTATGATTCTATGATTCTGGCCCTGACTTAAAATAACCCAAAGGAAAGCTTAATATTCATATGAGGTGTCCCATGCAGGCATGGAATAAGCAATAGCTGCTGCATGCTCTGTGCACCCCTAGCTTTTTCACAAATGCTGCTCTTCACAGACATGTGCTAACTAGGCATTGCAACTGTTACAACTTGGCAGAGTTCCTCAGCAATTCCCAAAAATTTTATGCCTGAGGGAACATATCCTATCTCATTACACCAGACAAATGGTTTTCAACCTTCTTCCAATTTGCCAGCCACTAAAAATTCTAGCAGAAGTGTGGGCTTCTGTGGGGAGAGTAGGTTTGCTTTTCTTGGTCTTTATCCACAGGCTCCTTAAAAACAATTTGCAGACTCCTGGGTTCTCAGACACCGTGGGCTGAAAACCACAGCACTAGATCAGTAAACAGATCCACTGGTGAAATTCACAGAGCTAATCCTGGCTGCAAGTAGCACAGAAGCAGGGGGGAAACTTAGTCCTGTTTCATTTGTTTGTTGTTAGGCAATGTGTTCTTGTGGATGAAGCACTCTGGCAGTCAGGAGATTGGGTAATAAACAGGACCTAGAGATGTGCAGCAAGCTCTGCAAAGCAGAAAGCATCGCTGATGCTTGTGGAGAGACAAGGTGGGTACCTAGCCCAGCACTCTGAGCCATAAAAGTACATATTAGATAGCAAACTGGCTTCTGAAATGGGCAAGGAATGAGTATAGTTGTTGAATGGGAGTTCTGCAAAAGACCTTTCCTGAGAGACTGTGTTAGTACAGAGAAACATTTTTCTGGGCCATCAACAAAAGCAGGTTCCTTAGAGTGTTGACAGTAGTAATAATGTTGAAGATTTGTGTTTCCATGTCCCAGTGCCACCAGAACAAATTTCCTCTTCAATGTGCAGAAGACTTTTTTCTCCTGTGTTGCAGGAGACAGTAGGAGTGTAGTACCTCTTTGAGAAGTTCATTGTGTCTCCAGCATGAGCTGGCTGTGGTTCAGCCTACTCTTTCAAAATGCCATCAACCTTCTAGCTTTGACCACAGACTTTGAAAGAACATCCCATTCAGCTAATAAAATACAAGGGGCAAATGCCTACCTGCTGGTAGAATATCTTACCACATCTTACACCTCCTCAGTAAGCTACTGGGGTGATGAAGCTATCTGTAAGGGGTCATGAAAGATTTTACAAGAGTGTTGTGAAGTCAATATCCATGAGCAGCAGAAAGCCTCATCTTCCCAAACTTGCCTTCAGCCTGGTGGATAAAAATATGGGAACACTCTGGATATTGCTTTTCTAAGCTGGGAGAGGTAAAGGAGGGCTGTTCTCTTGCTGTTTGGGTATGCCTTAAAATGCTGAACAGGTTCCTGCAGAGCTGCTGCTAATTTTTCATATCTCACAATAGCAGAATGTTTTAAGTTGTTCTTGCTGATGTCCTGAGCAGCCAGTTCTTGCAGCTGGGCTTTTGGGAAGCAGAGTCTGGTTTTAGTGATCAATTTTAAGTGCAGACTAAACAAGGGTTTCTCCCAGAAGGAGAGAAAGTATAGGAAGATGTTAAACCCTTTCTGTGGTTGGAAATGAAAGCTTCCAAACCTCTTCAAAAAGTACTTTCTGAAAGAGAAGATACAAGGCAGAGAGGACTATTTTCTATCATCTCTTCAAGCAATCAGTCCTATTTTGGTGGATGAAGAGAACAGCATGCTTAAGATTTAATCTGTGTGAGGTCCAGAAGTAAGGGATGCAGGAGCATCGCTTCTTTTGTAGGCACACTGAGTATTTCAAACATAATGTCTGCATTCTGCCTGTCCTGCATCAGAATGAATCTGGATTCTTTCCACTGCAGACAGAGATACAGAACATCCTGTGGTTTATAGCTGAATCTTCATGTTTGGAGTCAATCAGGGATTACCCCAGACAATCACCTGTGACCCACTGCACTTGTATGCAGTTTTTATTCTACATCTGACATCATATCCCTTCTATATATCTGCTAAGCACTGCAGATGTCACATTGACTCCTAGAACTTGCAAGTGGAGAGTACTTGTCTAATGATCTTGTAACTCCTGGAAGGGTTCTCAGGAGCAGGATGTGCTGTTCATGCCTGATACTGCCTTTAGTGAGTCTGGACCTCACCTCTCTTTTATCACACATACACATATGGCATTAGGGAGCTGCCTCACAGCCACTCCTCTGCTGTCTTTTTGGTGTAGATCTCTGCTATTTGGTTCAGAGACAAAATACAGTGGCACTTGGTATTTACCATGCAAACTCATGTAGCCTATGCAGAGTATTGTCCTGGTGTGAAGCTGCTGACCCACATGCCACTTGGAAGAATTAGGTCATCCTGGCTGCTTTGTGTCTTCATAGTACAGATAAGGGAAATGATTTATCCATCTGGGAAGTGGGCTGGAAGTCACTACAACAATTTTAGTCCCAGCAGGACTTGTGCTGCTTTATTTACCAGCCCTAAATGGGAATAATAAAAATGAAGGGGGAAAAAGTCATAAAATGCAAGGTGCTTATTGTACCCCAGCAAGAGCATGTCCTGTGTGTGAGCCAGGGTACTGCCTCAAAACAGAAGATTGCATTCTTGTGGCAATACTGGGAGATCCCAGCAAGAGGCAAGCCTTATTTTACTGATCTGCAAGTAAATGCATAGGAATTGACCATTCTTGAGCCACAGGCATTAGAGTGCATTTGCTGGGAGGGAATCAGGGAAAGGATTCAGCCCATGGAGAACTGAGAGGAGTTATGACTTTTCCCAGATGATATTGAAACTTGTGGCAGAGCCAAGACTTAAGCCCCTTCCCCTTTCCAGTGCTCAACCATTCCCTCTCCAAATGTCCATCTGTGGCTGTGCTGCAAGCTCTCTTTCCAAAGAGTGTCAGTCTGCCTCTGAAGTGACTTCAGTGCAGTTTCCCTCTTCCTCACCCTCGCAACCCCTCTCATTAACTTGAAAACTCCTATTTATAAACCTGCTCAAGCTTGTTTTTTCTGGGAGGAGGAGCCAAAACACTCAGCATGCAGACTAGGAGACTCAGCAGAGATGCAGGCAGAGCTACTTCTCACTCAAAGGGTAATAACCAGATGGAACAAGTCAGCAGGAAGAGTGCCTGAAATGTCACTGAAATGAGATCAAGCAACAGCTAGAGCTTTGTGTCTGCAGGCAGTAGAGGGAGAATTACAGGATGTCAGGAAAGAATGAGAAAGAAAGGCTGAGTGGAAGCAAAATATTGAAGTGCACTGGACTAAATGGCCTAATGGTCTCTCCAGCCCACCACACTTCTGTTAAGCATTTCTAGTATTTTCTCCCAGTCTCTCTTCCAGTGATGAACAGGAGGCCCATAAAGCTGGTTTGCTGGGAAAAAGTGTGCCAGGCTACTAACTGTGGAGTGACTTGTCACCTCTGTTTTTAAACAGATCACTCACCTCCCTGAATCTCACTGAGATGCTGTTTGTGAGGACACCACTTGCTAAACTCAGGCTTGACTGCAATTTCTGCAGCACCTGGTGACTCTCTGCTGGCAAGCTAAAAAACAGGCTGAAAACAACTTGAATCCCTGTGAGGGGAGAAAGGAGTACCTAAATAGTTGTCCTACATCCTATGGCACTTTATACAACAGCCTGGCTTCCCTTAGTTTTCTTCCTGACTGTATTTGATGATAATGATCCAGACACAACCCAGCTATCTCTGCTTTTCTGGAGAACCACAAGACAATTATGAATAACCAGACAAGCTAATCTGCTGTGAAGAAAGAAAAAAAGCCAGTTCCTAAGATTTATGTAAAGAATAAACAAACTGCAGTAACCCATAAGAGTTACATTCATGGGGAAAAACAGAATCACGTTGTTCAAAAAATCAGAGGAGAACAAAGAGGTTCAATGAGAATCAAAGACCAAAGCCATTTCTGCTAAGAAGCCTGCATCCATGTGCTGAATATAACTTCAACCCTTCCCTCCCAGCTTTCCAAATGATTTCTTGGAGCTCTTTGTGCTGCCATGCAGGCATCTCTCTGAGCTGTTTCTCTTCCCTGGACTTCTGAGCCAGTGGAGAGCAAAGGAACTGGTGTCCTGAGTGCTCTGCTCTGCTCTGCTCTCCTCCAGTCTGAATTCCTCCTGTTAGTCTCACTAACACCAGGTCACTTTTTCTTGACATCTCCTGATAATACAAAATCATTTCTAAAAAGAAAGTTATTGAATTTGTAATATGTAAATGCCCTCTTTGCTGGAGAGAACCTGATCCCATCTGTGGTATCATCTGACATATCTTAGCTCTCTGCTAACATCAGAGGAAAAACAACAGCCTATCAAGAACATGTGTCTCTGTCAGGCACAGACTGAAGTGGGTTTAGAAGTGAGCAATGAAAACTGTCACAGGTCTAGAAAACCTGGCCAAAGTGCAATGATTGAAGGAATTGGGTTTGCTGGCTTTAGCAGAAAGAAAATTGAGGAGGAACATAGAAACAGTCTTCTATTAGAAGAACAGGGATTGATTGTTCTCTGCTTCTGTAGCAGGATAGTGTTTGTTGTGTACCATTTTTGTACAACAAATAGTGGCCAGCTTTGTTTGCATAAACAAAGATTTTGGTTAAGTATCAGAAGTAGATTTATTCTGAAAATAGGAAGAGACAAGTAGTGAGGCAGCCTTGAAGCCTGTGAAGTCCCTGTTTATAGAGTCCTTTAAGAACAAAGCTTTGCTAAGCCAGTGATGGTCTAGGCATGTTTACTTTTTGGTGAGAAAGGGATCTCAGGGGTCCTTCCAGCCCAATATTTTCATGATTTCTTCTAAGTCTAGAGCTCTACCAAGACTAAAGCTACATTCTCATTGTATAAATAAATAAAGATAACTGGAAATCTCCATTGGATTCCCAGTGACTAACCCTGGAAAGGGAAATCAGAAGCTTGGGGAAAACAACTGTGTCCTGGTCTGAGCTAGAACAGAGCTAATCTGTTCAGTGATTTTACTTTTTAGCTAAGGCTCTTCCAAGTATCTGCACTTTCTGAAATTAACAGCATGTTTTCACAGACAGTGTTTGCTTCTAGAAGTGTGCTTGATGTTCAGAGTTCCTACCAAGTATTGATATGCAGACCAAAGTCGCTGCTAAATCTTGTATCCCACGTTGGGAGGTGCAGAATAAAAGGCTGCACCTGCAGGGAAGAGCAGACAGGACAGATCTAATTTTCCCAATAGGCTAAAAATAGTGTTTTCCATATTTCATTTTGATGGTGCTTTTCCTTGGCACATGTGACTCTACTTGCAGTTGCAGTGATTCCAGATAAGGAGTGGCTTTTTCTGGTTTAAGATAAGCCTCTTCTGTACTAGGTTACAGGTGCTGATCAGGGTTACCTTGACTGGTCTTTTCAGTATTGTTTACTCTCCTTTTTTATGGCTGTCTTGTCTCTTCAAGGCTGGCAGTTCTTCACTCTCTAGCTCTCTGCCTGTATAGTTCTTGGAAGAGCCTCTTATCATGAGAAAAAGACTTTTTTCCCACATTTCCCAGCATGTGTTCCTGGGTATATGCAGCAGGTATGTCCTTGGGAGCTATCAAATCAGAGTCCACATTTCAAAATATGTTCTGGGACACATTGTTCATTTTGGAGACATCATCTGCAGGTATTTCTGAGACACCTACTCCTCATTTATCAGTTCAATGTCATTTGACATTTTCTGTCATCCTTTCACCAGAAGAAAGAACCTGAGTGCACACAAAAGGGTCAATGTTTTCCAAAGGTCAGTAACTCCATATGAAATACAAACCTAAGGCTTTAAAAAAATAGATCTCCATTGAGCAATAAAGCACTTAGAATTTGACTTTGTTACACAAGAGAGAACCTTTCCAGCTGGCTGGCAGCAGTTCTGAAGGGTGTCTGTGTAGTTATTGATTAATTAAATCTATTGTTACTCTCTTCTTTCATTAATCCAAGTGTTTTCTCTTCACTTGTGTCCCTGCACAACCTTGATTTTATGAAAGACTTGGAGTCTGTCAGACACAACTGCTTTGAATATCAGGTTCCTTATTTGAAATGCTAACTCTTCCTGTCTCAGAAATTTCTAGGTGTGGCATGTTAGACCTCAGAAAAATAAGAAAGCTGCTTAAAGTTGAAGGTATCTCCAGTCTCATGTTCATACCCGGAACTCTTTGTCTGTGCATAACAGAGAGGAGGCACAAAAGTCTGGACCAGAGAGGTAGCTCTGCTTCTTTCTGTAGGAGTGTGCTCAGTTCCAGTGCCTTGTAGGCAAATCTTGTAGGGGGTTCCCTGCTGAGGTGATGGTCAGAGGCCTCTAGTGGGTTGGCACTTGCTGTTCAGGATTATATATCTCTAGTGGAGTTGTGTGGAGGAAGGGATAGCAGCATCAGCAAGCCAATAACACAGTCTTACTTCTCCATATGCCCACCTCAGCCCAAAGAGAAATTTCCAAACACCCTTGTACCCATGTTGTCCTCTGCCCATGGTCCCAATAACCAAAAACCCTCAACAGTGCTGCTGCCCTGGAAGTAGGAGCCTACATCTAAAAATCCAAAGAAGAGCCCCACTTTTACAAAGCCACCCAGTCCCTGGTGTCTCTGTTTGCTGTACTGAGGGTACTTTGTTCACTGGTCCCTGGCCTGGTGCCACCGACTCATGTCATGCAGGAAGCTGAACCCCTGCCAGCTGAGAACTGCTTCTGGTCACTATCTCCAGTCATCAGTGCTTGATTGAAGCCTGTTAACCAGCCTCCTGACCTCTCAGCCTTGCAGGCCCTAAATATTTGCTTTCCCTTTCAAGCCCTTGAGATAGAGTTTGTTCTACCAGGATTAATGTGTTTAGGAAACTCCAAATGAGAACTAAACACTGCTGGGTACTGGGAATTTTTAGCTGCAAGACTTCAATCCCAACTGGAAACATTTGCCAGAAACTAGGATGCACTGAGTTCAAGCCCATGGGCAGGGCAGGCCTCCTTGATAAAGCTTCCCCACAGCAGCAATGGGCATTGAGAGATTCTTTATCGCAGTAGCCACAAGTCACTCCTGCTTCCTTCCTGCTGTACACCAATGTTATTGCCAGTGAAATACAGGGGTCATTTCAAGGGTAAAACTGTAGCCATCAGGTCAACAGAGCACCACCTCCACCTCTCTGAAGCAGGCAATGGGGGGAGACACTTGGAGTTTGTGACTATTTGGCTGCTTTATAGTTTTGTTTGGTAGAAGACAAAAGAGAACTGGAAATTTCAGAGGACTGTTTTAGGAAATCCTCTTCAAGTTCCTCCACAAGATGTGTTTTACCTTAACAATTCAGCTAATTACAATCAGTCACCTGCTCCTGAAAGCAGAAGGAAACTGTATCACCCATATTTTATACAGTATTTACTTAAGTATTCTGGTTTTTTTTAGCTCTTTGGCACCTGCTGTTAGTCCTTTTGTCTGTAATTTCAGCTGGCAATACCACTGCCTTTGTACCAGAGAAGTGAGCTTCCTCTTCTGAAGAGCTTAACAACAATAGTGTCTGCTGGCAAGCAAAGTTCTTGTAAAAATCAGACAGAAACAAAACACTCATAAGTTGGTCTTCCAGTCCAGTCAGATACACAGAAAACGTTTGTGCCTGAGGGTGTCCATTTCTCCCCATCTGTATCAGTAGGTATCCAAAGAGATTACCTTGCTGGTAACAGTACATCACCCTGGTTATAGCAGTACTGCTAATAAACACTGCAGGAAACTCTCATGCAACAAAGTACCAGGAAGGCCCCTCTACTTTCCTTAAAGCATTTAAAAATGGCACCTTTTAACCATTTTTTTAGCCACAACAGTGTGTTGGCCATTGTGAGAGTCCCTCTAGGAGAGCTTAAACCTCAGAGGGGGACTAGGCACAGCAGGTGGGGAGGAGAAACTGCTAACATGTTTAGCTTGAGTGCCTGCTTAGCAGTATAAATGTGTGATCATAGAGGAAAGTTGCTGTCAATTTGGTGTAAACAAAATAATACATTTCAGCATAATTGCAGTAATTATACAGGGATGCTAGTTTTAACTAAACAGCTGTTACCTTTTTCTGATTGAATTAAATAGTTGGAAGTCTCCAAGGCTTGTCACTACTCTCTCTTCCTTTCTTGCTTAAATCTCTTTTCCTGTTGCCTGTTTTATCAGTCAGTGACTATGCCTAAGGATTTTGCAGTGTCTCTCTTTGGTGAGATTAGAAATGTTTGTGGTGCCTTGCTCTCTAAAGCCTTGCACACACAGGGCAATTTTACTGGAGAACTTCCTCGGCCATCTGAGAAGCACCCTTGTGCAGGCAGCCATCTGCACTGCTCTGCTGCTGCTCCAGCCTCTGGAAGCAACTGATCCTGAAAATAAGTTGATCCTACTCTGAATAAGCCTGTCAGTAGAAGTAGCTGATGCTTTGCTACTCATATGCAGTCTCAAACACACAGGAATGAAGGCTCAGCATTTGCCTCAATTAGGATGGTGTTTCACCTGCTTTTGCAGTTGTGCTAGGGCAGTGTAAGGTGCTATGACCAAAGCAGATTTAGGAAGAACCATTTAACTCTGTACTAGATCAAACAATGAAGTTGACTGTTGCCATCTTCCACCTGAACAGCCACCACAAGCAGTGACTTGGGTGGTAGCATTTACAAACTGCACTGCCTGATAGGAGGGCAGTAGCCAGAGTGACTCTTTCAGTTTGTATCCCTTCAGATCATTTGCTGTTGATTTCTCAGCGTCTTATCCTCACTCACCCTCAAGATTTTCCTCACTGCACTCTTCAACTCTTTGTTAGTGTTTCAGGTCATCTTAGTGAAGCTGGAGGAAAAACTGCTTTTGAAAGGGCAATGGTGACAGCTCAGCAGCACAACTCCTGTGTACTCAATTCTGCTAGGTTCCCTCCAATGCAAGTGCCTGACCCCTTCTGACCTGTGGCCCCAAGCAATCCTGTCTTTGTGTTGGCTTCAGTTAGCTGCAAGTAGGTCACCCTATCTAAGAAAGACCATAAGAAAAGAATCCTAAACATTTTAATTCACAGGCATTTCTGAACTGGCAATACTCTTGGATAGTGCATGGTAGAGCTCATAAACAGCACTTTGAGTGCCCATGATGTCACAACCCACAAGAGCCTCTGACTTATGATTTATTCCATCAGGTTGTGGCTTGTTCATAGGCTTGTAACTTGAAGCTTATTTACAGTCAGTACACCCACTATTATTCCTACACCATCCCAGTGTTGAGCAGATACAGAAATGCTGTCTGCAATTGAAACAGTAAACAACCAATTAAAAATTTAACCTCTTCCTTTCCAACCTCTTCTTATTGTTTAAGGTTGTGTGAGACAATGACAAACAGGTGCTCTTTTATTTCCCCTAGTATCACATTTGCACAAACAATACTTGCACATTTTTTTAGTATTTGTGCTCAAAAAAAATTTCTTCTTGAAACTGCATTTATTTGAAGACATGTTCTTTCCTTTCCTTCCGTGCCAGCTTGTTGTTTTGTAAGGTTTCCTAGAATAAAATAGTGACAGCTTATTTCTAGAATTCAGTGAAAGAAGAATTTTAATTCTATTTATAGTTGTGGACACTGCATGCTTCTGAACATAAATGAGTTTACCCAAACAGCAGTTTGCAAAACCAGAGTTGCACAATGCAATTAGAAAAGGAAAAGCTTGGTATCCAACTTCATCAGGCTAAATAACATTCAAATTTTATGTCACCTCTTTTTGGTGGGGGAGGAGGATCTCATTCATTTTGGCCACATTTTGGAATTCCCAGCTAACATTTAAGTACAGGCCAGTAAAAACCTCAGGCATTAATGGGTCTTGAATGTAATGACTTTAACTTGGAAAATTCTTTGTCCTGCTCCTGTTCCCTAGCATTTCTGAGTTCCAGGGATGTCTTTGTTTCCAATAGCTGAGTCTCAGAGAAAGGCACCCAGCTAGAAACCTACTGAAAAAGCTGAGACATTTCAACCAGTGGTTGTCCAACTAGATGCATTTTAAAATAAACAAAACCCCAGCCTGAGGAAAAAGGTGTGGTTATATTCAGTTGTCTAAAATCTAGTCTGTAATATATCCTGGCCTCTAAGAGTGGACATAGGAGTAAATGAATCCTTCAGAAATGGCAAAAAGGGAAATAATATCTGTAGCTACACTCAAAGGACAGTGAATCTGGCCAGAACTTTAGCATGTGTTCTTTATCAAAGGTTACTGTAGAGCTCTCCTGAATGTATTGTTGTGATTTAATGCCTCTCCTTTTAAAAAGAACCCTCAGGTAAGTCTAACACTATAGAGAAGAGAAGTAATTAGTAATGTCCCATAAAATATCTTAGTCTCTGCCTTGCAGTTTCATAGTCTGTGATCTTAAAAGCATAGCCTATGTTCTGAGATCAGAAGCGCCTTTTGTATTCTCACAGAACAAAGTACCCTGAGCCAGTTATTCCAACAAGAACAAACACTGCATGTCAGTGTGATTTGCAAGAGGGACACAAAGGAAACTCCTTCTGTAGCCAGCTGGTTCTTTCTAGATGTTCATTGATATTAATGAAAAGATTTACAATGTTAGCAAGCTTTACTGGAGTTGGGACAGAGTGCAGATAAGATGGTTCAAGGTGCATGAGAAATCTGGTTTATTGCAGTCTTCTCTGTACAGATTTTGCATTTTATATCTAACCATGTATGGTAAATAGTGAGTTAGCTAGCTAAGGAATACTGGTGGTCAGGAAAGCAAAATCTACTGCACAGCATTGCAGCAATATTTTTTCTACCTGTGTTTAGATACATCTGTAGTTGGCCTCAAACTTTAAACTCTTTTTGTTTGGTTGGTTTTTTTACTGGACCTGCTTTTGAATAGAAATGTTTTCAGATTTATTGCTGAGGTAGACAGAGAGCTTAGTGGAGATCATGGGAGTGCCATGTGCTTGCTGTATCTGAAAAGAAGGGCCAAGGTGCCTTGAATGTCAAGAAAAATGCATATCTTTGTGCAAAGTAAAAATATCTGTGTGCACTGCTACTGATCTCAAGCACCTAGTCATGTAGAGCTCTTCAACACTTAGAAATCAAATTATTATTAAACAAATAAATAGAAAATAAATCCTTTTTCATGCCCTGTGGGTATGGGTGCCATTGGTGTACAAAGAAGTTCTGTTCTCAGGCTTTTCTAGGCAGTCATGACAGCTCAAATCCTGCTTCCCTTTGATCAAAGCACCTATGCAGGTCCTGGATACCAGGAGCTGCATCTTTAAGGAAAATATTGCAAAACTTTCCCCTATAATGGTGTTCAAATCTTCTGTAACATTTATCATCCAGTTAATGGCACACTGGCACTGGCACAGGGTAGTTCTGGAGGCTGAACAGGTGCTTCCAACAATCACCAGTGTGTGTTCTCCTATGTCTTACTATCTCCCTGGACATGTGGTAGCAGCCAGTGTCCAAGCCAGGGCAATGGCTAGATAAGCCTTAGCCCTGCCCTGCCGTGCCCTGCTGGGGCCCTTCTTATGTCTTATTTTGGATTTTGAAGGGTTAATAAATACACAGATTTGTATTTCCTCCTCCCTAATTAGATCCCAGAGGAAAAATGCCACACTTCTCAAGTAGGTTCTTAATCTCCTGCACAATAGAAACTGTATTTAAAAAACCTAACTGTCTTCCTGGGAGGGGTGGATGCTAATCAGTGACCTAGAGCTGGGTCTCTGCTGTCAGCGTTGAACAGGCTGGCCAGGGGCAGTGAGGGTGGCTGCCTGTGGCCGCAGAGCTGCAGGGGCACCTCCTGTTTAGCTGGGATGCGTTGGGTTCGTGCCAGGCAGGTGTGTGTGAGCCAGAAACTGTCAAGGAGCATTACAATGGTGTAGAGAGGCACTGAGGAAGGGGGAGCCTGGCAAGGTGGTTTGCAGCTTGTTCACTTCACTACAGGCAGCTTCCTACCGGGCTGGGAGTGCTTTGGCAGAGGGATGGGGTAGATGGATGCCCCACACTTGCTTCTGGGGAGGTGCCTTCCCTCTCCAGGTCTGTCAGCTCCTGAGCACTAAAAGTACTTCTCTAAAACCTGTCCTCTGCACGCAGACGTGCAGAGAGCCTTAAGCTGGGCTGGAGGAAATCAGTTTCCTGGTATTTTCTGTGTACTTCAGGAAGGGCGCAATCAGCTGCCCACGACCATTATCAAAAGAATTGGGACAGAGAACTGCACACGTTAACCCAGCCCCTCCTCTCTTCCTCCTCCCTCTGACTCAACAAGTGGTGTAAGCTGCAAACAGCATCCTTATCCAACGAGCCGGTGTTTTATTTCCCTAACAAATTGAGGTAATAGGAATTTTAAAGCCAGATGTTTCCCAGAGTTATGTAAACCCAGAGGCACCCAGATGCTCACGTAACAACGGAGGGAAAATCCCTTCACTAGCATGTGCCTGGCCCACGGCTGCTCTGGGCTGCTGAGCAGTGTGCTTCAAACTCTGACGTGCAGCAGGCTGAGACAGCAAAAGCCTAAGAAGAATGAGGTGAAGGTGTAGAATGACACACTGTTACTTTTCTTTTTCCCCAGGCGGGCTGTGGCAGAACTAGAATGTACAACAGTTTTGCCTCCCAAATCAAGAGTCAAGTTCTCCTAAGCATGATCTCGGGCAGAAAGCTAGCCAGCAGAAAGAGGCCTGCCAAAGAATATTGAAAGAAAAAAGATACAATAAGACAGGTGAGTATTACACTCAGTGTTTCCCAATGCACTGTATCTCAGTTTCCTCTCTTTGTTTCTTTCCCTTTTTGAGACGGAGAAGTGTCATCTGGAAGCAAGAAGAATTTTCCTCTTGTTTTGTTTCATGAGAGCATATTGGGCATATAGGGGAAGTCTGAAAATGCTTAGGTCTTTGACAGTTATTTTCTGTCTTTAGAAGTGCTACAAACACTGAGTCTGTTTCTTGGACATCTTTCTTGGTGGGCTCGAGATGTTGACCAGCAGGTCTCTGAATTCTTAGATAAAGTAGCTGGGTGTTTATTTCCTTCCAACAGTTTAATTTTGTCCTTTTAATTGAAGAGAAATTAATGAACACATACTATTAAAAACAGCTGTTCCTGCCTCACTCTAGAGCTCATCTCCACCAGAGCAGCTCTACTGAAAAAAGGAAAGTGATCCCCTTGTGTAGAATCAGTCCTATGTAAGCTTTTTCTCTACTTTCTTCTGCAAGGCTTTGTCCCTCACCTAGAATGGGCAGCCTGCCTCTGTCTACCTCCCATCTGCCCTGGGATGTCCTGTATTACAGAGATCTATGACATGACCTAACCTTATCTTGTACTAGGAAATTATAGAGCTATTAGGAATGCGGAAAATACCTTTCTTTCACCCTCCTCCCACCAGCCAACTGCAATCAGCACAAGCTTTAATAGAAATGCAGTGATAAAGGCAAAAGCAGCAATGGGAAGCTTTTTACTGGTGTGGCTTATGATTACTATCTGAGAAAATAAGCTGCAAATGCACTACTGAGGTTTGCTAGCTGCAACATCGCCCCTGTAGCTGTACCTTGTTTAGTGGAGGCAAAGATTGAAATTTGAAACCATGCAACCAGTGAGGCAGGAAAATATTTTATCAAAAGCTGCAGCACCCTGAGGAGTGAAAGAACTAAGTTGTAGACACTGAAGAAAAGCATTTGATAATGTTTTGAGGACATGCACGTGAAGCCTTTCCAAAAGGGGGCTTCACGAAACTCTGTATGTGGCTTCTCATCCCAGCTTGCTTCTGTTGGGATACCAAGGAACCCACGGATGGGATACCATCAAGCCTTTCTGGCTGAAAGGTACTGACTGTAACAGTAAGTGACTGACATAGTTGCAGCCTAGTGGCCTCCTTAGACTCTCAGTATGTGCCAGATAGAAGGAACTCTTCATCATGCAGGTATCACTGAAGAACCCAATTGAGGCCAGCATTTCCTGGTGTGCAGAGTCCTCAGTTCTCTAAGGCTGAGTCATCACCCATTCTCACCAGACCAGATTTTGAATGGGGTCAGAGGATCAGTTGTTTACTGTCAAAACCTTCAAGCTCTCTGTCCCTCCTTGCTGGCAAAGCCGTTTGGCTTTCCACCACTGTTTCAAAGCATTACTCTTTCAAAGTGGCCAGTGCTTGACGACTTCTTAATGCCTCTCCAGAAAGAAGCTGACAGTGTCACCCTCAGCCAGGGCTGCATGCCCTGTGTCCATGACCTTTACCATGCTAACCTGCCCTCATCTTGCCCGACAGCATTAATTACCTCTCAGGGCAGCTTTGTCTCCAGCTCTGGGAGGTTAAGACAGCTCATACTTCCGATAGTTAGGAACAAGTAATAGCCAGTTTGGGTCCTGGTGCAAGAGAAGGAGAAGCTGATAATACCCCTGCTTCAGTGCCCCATTAAAGTAGAGGAATCTTCAAAATGTAGGTTAGTTTCAGCTGAAACCCCTCCCTTGCCAGCCCAGGCTCTTCCTCATCTTCTGTCTCAGTTCTGCACCACATCCCACGTGAGGAGGGTGTGATGCTATTTATTCTTGTTTCCTCCCTCTCTGGGATCCTATCAGAAACATCAGTCTGAGTCAGATGCAGAGGCTGTGGCTGAAACAAGAGAGAAAACTCGGAAATGCACAGATTTTAGCCCAGTGTGGCTCCCCCAGCTCTGTGAAGGAAAACTGGACATCAAACAATGCGTGAGATACTCAGCAAAATAGCAGCTAAGGAAAAACTGTGAATTAGGCACTGCAGAGCAAGCAGCAAAAATGGAGTTGCTGGCTTGTCATAGGTAATGAACAGGACTCAGAAGTGTGTTGTAGCATGTGTGTTATGTGACCTTCTACCCTCTTGTAATATCTGCTATTTTTGGACATATGCTAAGAAGAATCCCTCCAAGATCACTCTTCTGGTTTTTTGGGTGGTGATAGCTGGGTTTTCCAACACAAACAGAACTGTGCTTCAGTTAGAAGTTTCCAGCAGGGATATTTTTTTACATGCATTTGGATGAGAAGTCATTTAAAAGCCCACTCTCTGCTTTTGGCAGGTATGGGCAGGGTACCAGAAAGCAACGATAAGTCTAGTCCCAGCCATGTAAATGTAGCTGCTTGCAGTGTGTTCCCATTGTGCCTTAAACAGCATAGGTCTGGAAGTATCTGGAAATACTTTCCACATCCAGATCTCCCCAGTAAGAACCATGTCTTGAGTAGATTGCATTTTTATTACCTTCACTACCTTGCTCAGATGATATCCTAGCATTTAAAGTGCGCTGTGTGAGTAATGGGACTTTGGTATAATGGAGCCATTTGCTTCTGCCCAGGTGAACTGGTGCTTAATGGTCTGTACAGTTGTATGACCTTTGGTTGCCATCTGATCAGATATCACAAACTAAATGAAGTGGAGTCTTAATGATAATGGGAGGAGAATGGAGAGTCTTAGAAGGGAGGGTTAGGGTCTAGAGTATTGCCCAAAGCAGGGACCATTGGTCAGTAGGTGGCAATCTTATATCTGAAGCACAAAAGGCCCCCACAGTGCTAGAAGAATCTCTGCTACCAGCCATGTCTTCAGAGAGATGTGTAGTCGTGAGGTCTGGACACTTTGTATACAGGTCCTAATCATGTGGATTTATTTTTATTTTGCAGTGTGTTAACCTTGCCATAGCCCAGATGTTATGACTTAGTTTCTCTTCCCTCAATGCCCTCTAGTTGCACAGCTGATAGGTCATATACAGCTTTCTCCTTCATCAGACAGCAGTACAGAGCTAGATGTGTAGCCTTGCTATTAGGACCTAGAAAGCTGTTATGGACACAGTGAGCAAATGTATATCAAGAATTATCATTACCTGAATCTACCATTCAGACATGTGAGAGGAAGGCATCTCAATCCTTGCAGAGATGAATGGCTCACAGACTTCACTGGACTGGTTTGTCCATGCAAAGTCAGTCACCTGCAGCAGTATGATCAACACCACCTTTAATTCAACACAACAGATTAGGTGTCTTTGCTCGTATAGTGCTGACATGAGAAATGCTTTGATTTGGGCTTTTCATTACATACAGGAGAAAGTGCTACAAACCATTTCCAGAGCATTTGACCCCATTTACACCCTGTCAAGTGGGAAAGAGGCTGTGAAGCATAAAGAGAGTGGTTGGGACCAGGCAGGGAGTATGCAGCAATGGAAGCATTTATGATACGTGTTGTCCTAACAGCAGCAGCCTTCTTTAACCCAAGATTTCCTTTATTAACCTCCTGAGGAATCCTTGGGTATGGCCTTTCTCCTGAAATGCACTTCATGCACTTGTTGGGAGGAAGGAGGTGAGAAAAACATCTGATGATGCTGCTTTTACAGCAAATTTAGCACTGATGAGAGAAATACATTCACAGCCCTGGAGCCTGAAGCTTTGTCTTACCCAAAGAGTATGGAAAACAGGCATGGCCATAGCAACCATCCTTGTCCTGAATTTGTTCTGAGTGGACTGGGGCCATGCACCCATCAGAGTGCAGGTGAAGTTCTGCAGGAGAAGGACAAGAGTTAGTGCTAGTCATTTCTTTCTTGTGGACCTTTCAGGGGGTCCCATCACCTATAATAGCCAAGCGTCATATAAGCCTCAGAGTACCAGCCCCCAGTACCCTGCTGTAACTGTGTTTACCCCAATTTCAGGGAAGCAAGGTGAGGAGTAAAAGTTAGGTGACTTGGGCATGGTTACATGACAGTTTTGTGGCCAGGCAAGCAGTTATGTCAGAGTTTCTTAAATCCTTGCTTTTTCTCTTGAGTTAGAGCAGTTTCAGTTGCCCATTCAGATGTCAGCCTCATAACCAAACAGCCAATTTGGGACCATTGCAAGAGAGATGTGAACCACTGAGGCCTAACACTGATTTTGCTCAGCCTGCCAGCAGTCACCAACTGGAATTTGACAGCTAAGCACAGCTAGTCTGTGCTTAATTTAAGCTGTTAGCCTTCTTGCTGAAGTCAAGGTCAATGGGAGGAGTGCAGGGAGGTTATTGGAGCACACAGGAGCCACTCTGACACTCACATGGGGTTTGATTTCTCACCCCTTCCGTTGACTGTTTTTCACAATGCACATTCATGGCTTTAGGTCATAACCCTTCATCTTGTTGCAACAAGTTACAGCTTGGAGCACATTTTGTTTACAGTGTTTGCACTGTCTGTCTCTTGAGCAGCAAGGGCTGTCCCAGGCACGCCAGCAATGCAGGCTCTAAGGGCTGGAGGAAGATCCCAAGTAGCGAGCAGAGCTTTGGCTCCCATCTGACTGTAACCCAAACCACATCAAGCATCAGCTCACTGAAACCGTGACCTCCCTCCCAAGGTGTACACCCCTCGCCTGGCCACCTGGGGAGTCTGCCCAGAGAGCTTGCGATGCCGCAGTAGAACATGTCAGCGCTGCATGGGAAAGAAAGGGAAAGCGTTGAAGCCGCTTGGGCTCAGGCAGCTGCTAACACCCTGCCCACAGAAGCAGTGATCCACGTTCAGAACCCGACCAGGTATCGGCTCCTGCCACCTCTACAGGAAAAGCACTGAAACACTGTGAGGTTTTCAGGAGGCACTTGCACAACAGCTGATACTTAAGTGAGCTGCAGGTCAAAGCAGACGCATTGGCAAAGCAGTGTTGCCACATGTGTTGCAAGGATGAGCAAAGGATATTGGCATTTTGTGTCATTCACACCCTGGGGGTGATTGTCTCTTTCTGAATACAGCCCAAATGGAGAGGAGGGGGAATAAGCATGGTTGTGACTTTAACACACAAGTTATAGTTGGGAACATGTGCCTGGCATAAAGCCCATTCATTCAGCAATGCTTATGTTGCTCATAAGTTTGCTGAAAATTCATTAGTGGATCACCACCTGGAAAAGGCTAGAGGCCTTTGCTTTAAGAGAAGGGCTTTCACCTGGTGATGTGAAATTACTGGCTTTTGTGAATTTTCCCTTCATCTGCATCTACATAGGAGCTCTGACCCAAGCAACAGTCCCTCATGAAAAACAACCTCTAATAACATGTAAGCACAAGTGAAGGATAACATATTTTCTTTCACAAGGATGAAGAGGAAAAGCAGTGACAAACAAAACTGATAGGAAAAGTGGACTCTTTATCATAAACCAGATGTCTTCCAGCCTGAGGAGCCAGTGTGTGGCTCAGACTGGAGTGGAGGAGTCTTGGGATGTACAAGAGGGCTTGGAGCCACACACCTGGCCTGGCTCAGATGAGCATGCTCCTTGTACCTTCTGTGAAATACTGATTATTTCTCTCTGAAAGCCATTTGCTTCCCACCCATCTACTGCCTTAGTCCTCAGAAAAGCTTGCCTTGTTAAAAATGCCTGATTTTCTGCCTGGTAAGTCAGGCTTCATGTCTCCTCTCTCTCTTGACCCTGTTCCCAAGCAGAAGCACATTTGTAGCAGCCCCATGGAGTCCACAGCAGAAATCTCTCCTTTGCCTTCCCCAGAACTATGAAGAAAGTAGAAATCAAGAGAGAGGGAAATGAGAGGAGATCATGGGGCAGCAAGCTACCAAAAGAAATGGACAGGAAAAACAAGATCTGAGTCTGATGCCAGCCTACAGGATGGGTATTTGAAGGAAAGGAAAGATCAAGACAAGCTCTAAGGGACCGAGCTGAGAAACATGGGAAAGGTCTCCAAGGCTGAAAGATGTCACAAGCCTGTTACAAGCAGGGAAAAGAAAACCAGTATTCATCTTGGGAAATGAGAGGCGTAGGGATAGCTACAGCCCTATGGAGAGCTTCACATTTATTTCTTTATATAGCCCTTGCTTGTTCATGCTGTGTACCAGTACTTACAGCATAGCACTGTTTATGCTGCAACTTTAACCTGCAATGTTAGCAGGCGGCTGTGATGGCTGGCCCCAAACCACATGGGCTGGGGTGCATGTCTCTTTCCTTCTTGGCTAGCACCCGAGAAGGAGTTGTAGAAGTTCCACAGATCCCATCCCCACCCCTGTCTACCTGGAGGCCTGCCCATGTCCCAGCTGGCTGAGCATGGGGGCTGGGTGGACAGGGGTGCTGGTGTAACTGGTTTGGTTAGCATACCGGACCAGAGTGGGAGCCAGATAACACTGCTCCAGCCCCTGGGCTGCTCCTCCAGCACTTCCTCAGGGCACAATAGCAGGAGGATACCAGCACCCTGAGCCTCCTTGGGGGTCTTTGCAGAGCAAGGCTGGGCCACATAGGCAAGGAAACAGAACAGCCCCGTGCCAGCACATGGACTGTAGAAAGGCATCAGAGTGAGCAGGAAAGAGTATGTACCAGCCCTGGGTACATCCAGCTGCAGGTCAGCCTGGGCGACTGGTTGCACATTAGGTGCCTCCAGAGGGCCAGGTGGAAGGGCAGGGGTGCTTTACGTCAGCCTCCAGCCATGTGTGCACGGGGTCAGTGCATGGCACTGCCCTGGGCACGACAGTCCTACAGGCTGGTTTGCAAGGGAGTGGTGTCCTTACAGAAAAATGACTCTCACATTCACTCTCTTCTGCTGCCCCAAGTTGCCCTTAAAGGTAGTGGAAAAAGCCAAAGGGGAAGTCCTGTTCTACAACATTTTCCCCTTGAACTCCAGAAGGAAAGTTGATGTTGCTGTAAATGCAGTGACACACTTTGCCACTGAGGCATTTCTCTGTGGCTGACAGGCAGTTTGCCTAAATGTCACGCAGGAGGCCAGAAGAGATGTGTGGTCCTATCCTTAACAGCTTTTTCTGCCTCTTCTCCTCTGAGAACTGACATGAAATGATGAAAAAGGCATCAGGCAAGGAGAAGTAGCCCCTGTCTTTTACCAGGCAAGGTCTCAACAAGAGATTCCTGCTCTGGAGGTCTTAAGTCAAGGAAGCCTCCTTGGAACAAGGAGAAATACCAAATCCTAAACCTTGAGTTGAGACTTGGTCTTCACTGATATCAGGCTGGGAGGATGAATCCAGACTGGATTATTTCCTTTATCTTTTTTTTTTTTAAATTCCTTTTGTCTCAAGGCTCTGATGCTGTGGACAAGAGTAAGAAACTTCCCCCTGGGCCCTCTTCCTTTGGGCTTTTATGCATGCCTCTGGTATCCCAGGAGTAGGCAAACTTCCCACCCCTCTGCAGACTGTATTTCTTCAACCCCTGTTTTCTGCAATGCATTCCAGTGAGAGATCTATCCTCTAGATGCATTGTCTTGGATCATTCTGCCCTCCACAAGCCAGAACTTGTGGAAAGGGAATCTATTTGGGCCAGGAATGTGTTAACTGTTTGCTGCTGCCTCTCCCATCAGAGGCTATGTGTTGTGCCGGGGATTTTCCACCGGCTCTGCCTGTTTCAGCCTTTCGCCTGGGTGCACTTTCCCACAAAGACCTGGTTTCAGAAGTGCCATCTTCACTGTTTAATCACACAGGTAAAGAAAGCAGTTCGAGCACGGTTCTTATAGTGTCTCCTTCCTACCAGGGACTTGGCTTTATCTTGTATTGTAACTGAGGCAAAATCTTCTTTGAAAAACTATGTGTCAGCCCTGAATTATTTATAGTCATGTCAAACATTCCTGAGTCTATGGGTAAAACCCAGGATGCAGTATCCTGGAATGCTACTGATGAGGAAGACATGTTTTGCCAGTCAGAGAGCTGACAAAGATGTGATGCAGGCAAAGGCAGTTTTTTTCCAATTGGAGGAGGAGGGCAGTGTTATTGTAATAAAGTCAAACAATATGTTGTATATTATGATGACCTTAATAATCACACATGTAACAATATATTTTCTTCAGCAGCAGACTGCAGCAGATAAAAGCCCAGAATTAAGTTTGTGAATCTGACTGGAGTAGGTTACACTCTGTTCCCAGGCCTTGTTTGTTTTCTTCACCAAAAAAAAGTGTTACTTAAATAGAAAGCTAGAGACACTATCCTGCAGCTGAAATATGACCCATTAGAAATGTCTGAGAAACCACAATTAAAAACTCAATAAATTTTAAATCATTTATCCCAAATAGAACTAGGGGAGGGGAGGTAATTGTATTGGTGTGTCAGTTATGAATCCAGATCTTGCTTTGTAGCCATTCATTTTCTTTGCACACCATTTGCCTTTTAAAAAGAATAACACATGCCTTATATGTGTGCATATGAAGCATACAATAATACATTGTTATCCTGCTTGTCCATTAATTTTGTATTTAAAAATCTTCCAGCACCTGGAAAATCTGCTTGGCTTTAGTGGCTGCTCTCTCCTGCTCTCAAAATAACAAAGACCTCCACATCTCTAAAATGTTTAATCTCATTTTTGTCTATGTTCTGATGGATATTGACTCTCACTGCCTCCACTAGAGGAAAATGTGGTTGATAGGTCATGTCTTCTGTTAGAGAAGGTCTCTTGACCCTCTCAACATGGGCATTTAAGAATGCTTACTCCTTGCTTTGCTTTTGAGTTCTCGGTGCATAGCCTACGCGAATGGGCTGGACAGTTGTCAAAGGAGTGGTTAAATCTCAGCCAGACATGAGAGGGTTCAAGTGGAGTCTCCAAGGGCAAGGTAAGATCCTTTCACCCACTTTGGTCTTCTCAGTCTTATCATAGCAATATATGCTTACTTGGTCACTCCCTTTCGAAAAACAGTCTATCTGCTGAAAAACTAGATCCTTTGCTTTGCTTTGCATTTAGACAAAACTAGTCCTGATCCATGGACTACAGAAATGCACACTTGTCCTTCTAACTTTCATGTAAGGAAGAGGGGAAAGCAAACATTTGAGCAAGTCCCTCTATAATAGTGTAATATTTTACATGTTGGTTTAATGGACAACTAAAGCTCTTTGATCTGGGTTTTCAGATGAATTCCAATAACCCTGTATCTCCTTGGGAATAAATTAATACTTTGCTGACAGTTCACTGCTGGGGAGTCCAGACACTAAGTGTTGATTTTGTGCTCTGAAGGCTGCTCAGCTTCTCTGTTGTCCTGCAGTGTTTGCAGATTGGATTGTGATTTCTTGATGGTTTTAGTTTATGGGTGTGAATTTATTTTCTGATAATGGTTAGCACTAGAAACTTCACAACCAAAAAGGAACCATTAGCATCCTCAGGGTCCTGAGCGCTCAGGACAGACCACTGAATGGAAAACTTAAATAAGGAGTGGGAAAATTAGAGTTACTGCTGTTAGCTCTTCAGCAGAGCTGTGTGACTTAGAGTCATAGAATATCCTGAGTTGGAAGGGACCCACAAGGATCATCAAGTCCAACTCCTGTCTATACGCCAGACAGTCCCAAAGTCATCCTGTCTGAGTTTCCTCATCAGAGACTTCTCACACAGGAGTGAATATTTTTGCCTGGTTTTGGTTTTCCTATGCTAAAAGTCAACACTGATAGTGATAATGTGATTATGGATTATTTTGCATTGAAAATTGTTGTTGTCCATCTGGGGTATACTAGTTGGAAATATGGAAAAGAATACACATCAAACTCTTATTAGTGCTGGCCCTAACATAGCTTCAGTTATGCTTAAAAAAGACAGAAAAAATATACAGCTTAATCTATTTAGGTAGCTGAGAAAATAACTCCTTCAGTGGTATAAATGGCTTCTTATATTGCTGAAATATTTTTGTCATGGCTTTAGCTATATATATATGCTGGAAAACTCCTTTCAGTGTTGACACATCCTAGAGGAACCGGGTGTCCAGCTCACTAAGAAGGTGACCTAAGTACCTAGCACTCTTAGACACATTTGAAATCACTATCTAAAGGCCATTTTTTTCCCTCTTTTGGAATCACAGTTTAACATGTCCCCATGTTCCTTCCCACACCTGTGAGGTCTCTGGGAACAATACAGCAGCATCTTCACTCAGTCCCAAATCCAGCCTACCTGTTGGGTGCTCTGCCTTCAGCGCTGCACATACCCCTGGCAGCAAAGCTGGAGGAGGAAGCCTGGGCTGGGCTGGGCTGGAAAGTGGAAGGGCAGGACTAGGTTTGTCAATAACAGGCAGCAAAGCCTGTGTTTTTTACTGGTAAATAGAGGGACATTTCCTTTTACTGGATAGACTTGCCCCTGTGATGCAAATGAAGTGGAAGATTTGCAGTGTTATACCAGTGGGTGTAGATTTCACTTGTTTTAAGATATGTAAGTCCTAAGCCTGTTTTCCTCTTTCTTTTCTGCCTCTGGAGCTAATGCATTTAACTCTCAAAGAGGAGACAGCTGGTTGCTGGCTTCAGCTTCTCTTGATGTTCATTTTCTTTTTAAGAGAGCTTGCATATTATTCTAGCTTAATTAGATCTTTCTGCAGATAAAATCCTTGGAAGGGGCCCACCTCCTCCCCCCATTCTGTGAGGTTTCTTGCTTGATTTCTTTCACATGTCCTTCCTCAGTGAATATATCTGAATGTTAGTGGCATTAATTAAGGATCTCAGTTGCATATTTGTCTTTGAAAAGCTTGCCAGGGTGTACAGGCAACCATGATTGATTGACAGCACAAGAAGAACAATGGAGAAGCTTTAATAAGGCTTGGCAAAGCAATACAATCAGTGGAAGTCATGCAGATGGGAAAAGCACACAAGGATTTCTGGAAAATCTGTGCTTTGTGACTTTTATTTCCTTAATCAACAGCAGGAAACAGCTCAGCCCNCCCCCCCACCCCAAGTCCTTTACTGGATGAAATAACCACATGGCTTGAGGTAGAACAAGCTGTTTGGGAACATTCAGTTGTATGGTTATTTGGGGAAGGCTTAAGAAACTGTGATTCTTCCCTGAAATGATGTGGAACTGGAAGATTTTGATGTTGGGTTCTGTATCTGTGCCAGGACAAGGTGCTTGTGATGCTGGTGCAAAGAATCCCCTCCTAACTGAGGTCCTGACTGGCTGACCCAAGGCTACACAGGTCAGCCATCTCTTCTGCTGCCATCCTAGGGCAAAGCTTGAGCAGGGCAGAAGAGACAATATCTGGATTTACTGCAACTCACACAGGAGGTCTTCCATGGGCAGGGTGAGCTTCAGTTGTGGCCACCTTCTCTGTATGTCAGGGGAAAAGTTCATCCCAGTGCTGTCCGTCAGGCATCTTCCATAGGCCTCCCTTGTCTCATGTGCTGTGATGGTCTCTGGTGCCACCAAACCTGAGCACCTCACAGCTTCCCTCCCAAATTTGCATTCTCCTTGTGTTCCTAAGGGATTAAAACCTGTTGCAAGCCCTGCTTTACAGAAGAGAAGTGGATACAGAATTGCCACCTCTTCAATTTCCTAAGCAGTGATGAGAAATCTTGAGCCAGAACTAGGAATTAAACCCAGGTTTCCTGTTGACATTTCCTGGGGAGTTACCTCAGGGGTTTCCTGCCCACAGGCACAGGACTGTGGCCAGAAGCAGGGCTGCACACAGTTAAGAGGGTGCCATGGTTCAGGCAAAACTCTGAGGAATCACAGAGGTCTGGGATATGTTACATTTGGGAGCAGAAGCATAATACAGCAGCATTAGAAACTTGTTTCCCTCCATCTGTCACATGTGAGGTGGCATTCATACGGGCAGAACTCTATGCCAAGGGATCATGCTACAGCACAATTCTCTGCTAACCATGTTTTTGCCTCACCTGTGTATGCAATCCCAATCCATGTTACAGAGGACAAATTCCCTGCTAAAACAGAGTTTGACCTTATGTATGCCAGCAGTAATAACCACTAGTTCAGCAGGATTCCCAGGCATGTTCAGTTTTCCATGTAGAAAAGATGGCTCACGCCAATGAAGAAGGCTGCCCAAGTGAGATGTGCACTGTAAACTTTAGAGGAGGAGGATGTGCCAATATCCAAATGCATCATTATTATTTCTTGCCTGTTTTTTCAACTTATTCCTGTCCTGCATTTGTTTCTTGAGCTGAGAAGTACATTAAGTCAGGTGTTTAGGCAACAGCAAAGCACTTAGAAGACCTGGAATCAATATCTTTGCCTGCCTCAATACTTTGCATCTGAGCTGGGCAAAACCCTTAGGGTCTGCAGCAGGTGAATGAAGTGCCTGTAGGCAACAGCTGGATAAATCAATGCAAAGAGAAGATGCTATGACTATCTCCCCATTGATTTGGAGCTTGTCCCTTGAAGAGGTTGCCTGGGCTGCAGGGATGGCTCAGCTGCTTATGAAGCAGTTGGTGAACCACTGCAGATAACCACCCTCATCATTAAGGGAAATTAGCACCAACATAGACAGTTTTAAATGAAGAATGATCATCTTGGATCACTCTAAATGTCTGTCTAGTCTAGTATCCTCCCTTCATTGGTGATTGGCAGTAGATATTAAGAGAAAACTGTATGAGCAAGGCAAGCATACAGTGGTAATTCTCTGGTGTACTTGCCAGGCTGTAGGTTCCTGAAAGCTTCCTAAGATCTTGCTATTTAACAGTGCTTAATAGATCTGGTCCTAATTTTGTCAAATCATTTCTCGAAATCTACATTTGGGATCCACAGCACTGTTGGCAGCAAGCTCCAAAATGTAACTCTGCATTTGATGAAGCATTTCCTTTTATGACTTTTGAATCTGTCACCTCGTAACTTCATTTTGTGCTGTTTCTTCTGCATAATCCTGCCTTGTGACCAAACTCCAAAACTGCAGGGAAGTCTTTCTTCAGTTACCAAGAAACTTTTCAGGCTAGTGTCTGATCTATAGTTGCACGCTGCACATCTGTTGTGGTTAAGTATATGTGTCAATAAGAGGCTGTTTTTCACTCAGCCAAGTCCACACCAATGTAACTCCCAATTTTAAGTTCCATTGCAATAGCCTGAGTAAGTCTGCCATTGATTTGACTCTTCTCTCATCTTAGATTTGAAAGCTTTGCCAATGTAAAGCACACTGAGTGACCACACTCACTCAGTGATCAGGTGTAGTCAAAAGAACACATCTTTCAACCACACCTTTGTTACAAACACTTTTCCAGCACTAGGGAGTTTTACCAGGGAGGTGTTTCTGCTGTGGAGATGGCATGCTGTCAAGGTTGTGTTTCATACCAGCCCGTAACCCACAGGCAGAAAACAGAGCTTTGGTGCAAGAGTGATACCAGCAAGGCATCTCACCCCTTCGCTGTCCTGACCCCTATGTAAGCCTATGGAAGTCTTCAGTGATCCAGCCTTTGGGGCTAACCTAGCCTGATGGCATGCAAAGCTCTTCCTCAAGCCATTTGAAAGAAAAAGTACAAATATCCTGCTGAGGTCCCTTCCTATAGTAGGAGTCTCCCTGCTCAATAACTGTACTAATGACATGATGTTTGCTGAAGGCCTGTGCCTATGATTTGCATTAAAAGCTAAGTCCCCAAGACCATATCTGACAGCCTGATAAGAGACTTGATTTGTCAGGAACACTTGAGTTTCTACTAAAAGCTGTGAGAGAGATTGCAAGTTCTACTTATTTGAAATTCAAGCCATTTACTCAGGACTCTAAATATGGAGTTGGACTTTTATTTTATGATACACTGGCCTTTGTCTTGCACTGTTGTAAAGCAAACATAATAAGTTAGTAACCGGCATAAAATTGTCAATTACTTTCCAAATGTTACAGCAGCAGAGAACAAAGTAGCATTACCAAAGGGTCAAAGGCATAGATTAGAAACATCATTAAGAAATGGTAAGAATTACTGATAAGTTTTAGTGTCTTTGTTTTATTACTTCCCTGTCTCAGTCAGGTCTGCAAATGCACTGATTCACATTTAATTGAACAACAGCTTCATTGTGAGACCTGCCATTCTTAGCTCCAGAACAGAAAATAGCTTTAGAAACACCACCCCCACTTTCTAACATTGTTCAGACAGAGAGTTACAGCTCATCTGCCATAGGATATACATTACAAGGTAGCATCATCTTCCTTAAGTCTCATTTTCTCCTTTCATACGTGGTGTGACAAACAGAAGCCTGGGGACTTGCATGCTGCATGTGCCTCTGTGCAGAAGGGCTGCCTTGCTGACAGCCTGTAACAGGCTCTCTCCTTCCCCCAGTGCTCTCCCACTCTTTGTGCACTTCATGTGTGTGCCTCAGTCATGAACATCCTCTGGGCTGGTGTCCTGTAGCTGCAGCCTAAGTCAAGGCAGGTGATGCTGTGTGGAAGTCTGTAAAGCTGACCTTCACTCCAAGTTCCTGAAGCCCTGCCCACACTTTGGGGCAAACACACCTCCCACTTCCCTGAAAACAGCACGGGACAAAGTATGCTCTGCTTCCTTTGGCCGTGGGCTATTGTATGCTCCATATGATCCATCACATGTGTTTGATTGTTCTCATAACAAGTGTTAGCTGGCTCAGGGCATTTGGCTTACATTGCACCATTTTGCTCACGAACCTGATCTGGATAGAGTGTGAAAAAGAGCAGAGCTTGTGAAAGCCTAGGTGTTGACATAGTTATATAACCAAAACAAAAGAATTACCTATTACCTGAATAACTACTTTCCTTTTGAAGGATGTGTTCCTTTGGTGCTGTTAGCTGTGGCTCCCACCACTGCACTGGCAAGCCCAATCTCAAGTAGGATCACTAAATGAATAGATGATGGGGTAACATAGCCCAACCTGACCATGACTCAAGCTGTATGGTGCTAGCAGCTACCCAATCTAGGTAGTAATCTGATGACCTTGGTGCGTATGGTATGCACCTATTGCAAAGTCTAGGCTTGAGGGGAATGTGTGAGAGGCTTCTGACCTGCCTCTAATTTAGGATACTGTAGCTGTATGCTCAAGAGTGCATTCACCCCAGTTTACTTCAGTTCCAACGTACAGGGCATGGTGCAGTGGAAGATGCAGTGGTCTGGAGGAGAGTACCTGGTCCTTTAGGTCAGATGACAGATGCGAGCATGTACACAGGATGCCCCATACTATGTAATCTGTATCTGTATCATCCCTGCATCTGTGTTTGACCATGTGAGATTTCACAGGTCTAGTATCACCATAAAGTTAACACACCAGAGTGATCTAAATTGACTTATCCAAGGCTAAAAGTGACAGTTAGTACAGATAAGCCCTTCATTTTTAAGTTGGTTATTTACATTAGATCAGCCCATGACAGTCACAGTGTTTGACCTGACCAGGCCATTCCACTGCCTCAGTAAGGATTTGTCTGGCTCTGTCATTTTTTGCCATTTTTAAACTCCTTATGCAGTCAAGACTAGTAGAGGGAGGATGGAAACTTCTCTGGAACAGTACCACCTTCCCTCCTGCTCTCAGTTTTAACCTTTAGTCATTTTAATTTCAGCCAAAATTGCTGAAAGCTCAATCTGTGCACTAAAGATTATTAAAAGCTAATGAGAAAAGCTAAAACTCATTTGCTCAGAAAGAATAATTTCAACTTTCTCCTGTGGCAAATGAGAAAATTAGGCAAATGTAATGCATTTGTCATAGACTCGGTCGAATATGCTATGTTTTATTCAGCTTCATATAACACTACTGTACTAAAGGTCTGGGCACAAATCCCTGATGACTCCAACATTGCTTCTAGAGGGTTTGTCAGAGTACTGTAGTTTTCCAGACAGAGGACTGACAGCCTAAGGAAAGGTCTGGGCCCAGAGAATTTTGGCAATAGAGAAGGTGGGATGAGTGGGTGTCTATGAGCATTGCAAGAGGTCATGTCCACAGAGCTGTGCCTAATGACTGTGCACAGCTGAGCTTTGGCCAGATGGGTCTATGAATCAGGATGCCAAACTCTAACTATCATTTGACTTTTAGGTGTCACCCCAGTTCTCTGGTAAACATCTGTCTGATGTTGATCTGTCTGATCAACTGACCAAGGTCAGGTCATTTTCCCATCTCAGTTTCTGCCTCAGAAAAAGGTAAGAAATAGTGTTTCTTGTCCTTAGTATTGTGTTCATATCTAGCACTAGAAGACTTCTTACACATATATATGTGTTCTTAATGTTACTGATAATCCCAAAAAGCTGAGACAATGCAGTGCACTAAGCCCAGTCTGATAAGACTAAAACATTTGTGAGTAAATCTATAAACTCATAGAGGCTACTATCCATTTTTCTGTCTTGTTCTTTTAATGTTTTATTTCAATGTGTATTTGTATCTCTCTGCACAGCCCAACCTTATGCTGTCATTTGGGCAGGGGAAGAGAAAAGACTAAATTTATGGTTCATGTAATGGCTTTGAAGCTTCCCACCAGCTTCTCCTTTTGGCTCCTGTAGAGTGCCTGGGGCCAGGACCACCCTGTAAAGCTTTCAGGCTTTGGTGTTCCAGTTCCAGCTGTTTTGCTGACATGGTTAGGTAGACAAACAGAGCCACTGTAGGTCCTCAAGAACATAGATTTAGCAGTGACAATGACAGAAGCATCTGAGGTTAGGAGAAATTTGCATTCATGCTGGTGCAATAATTTCAGACCCCTGGAAAGGAACTGGGTCCAAAGGAACAGAGACCTAATATTCATCCCCAAGAAAGCAATGGCTATGGCTTTGCACAGAAAGGCAGGTCTGTCAGAGAGAAAAAGATCATAAAAAAGTAGTTTGCTGAAAGGAAAATTGGTTTCAGTGGAAAACACACATCTAACAAAATGCCTGGAACAGTTTGACTGCATCAAATACCTGACTTTATGCTTCAGTCAAAAATAAGCTATTGGGCTGTCTGAAGAATTAATGGAATGAAATTATACTGTCAGTGTTATGCTGGCAGGGCAGAATAGATGATCCCCAGACTTTGTGGTCTCGAAGGACTGTGACACTTTCATGAATTTTCCACAGGGTGTTGCTTGCGACCAGATAAGACGCCTGCTACCTTGATCTTCCTGTCTTGCCTCTGCTGTTCAGGCCTGTTGCAAAGCCTGATGTGGTAGGCAAAGTAGGGCTAGATCCCCAGAAAACATTGAAAAGAGAGAAAAGTAGCAGGGAGAAAAGCTGCTTATGTGAATGCTTGTGAATGTTTGCTCTGCCCCATTTCTGCTCCAGGATCTTTTGGATGATCCTAAACAAGTACCTTCTTCTCTCTCTTGAATGGCTTCTTTACAAAGGAAAACTGGGGAAAGCCATCTAAGTGAACTAAAAGCATAAATTTTAGATAGGTGAATCAACTGCATTGAAGTGGACACCTTTAGTAAGAATTAGTGTGGGCTAATTTAAAAATTCTTCAATTTGCTTTGGAGGCAAAGTCTACTGTAGATAATAAACATACCTTTCAATTAAAATGTCCATGTGGGGCTTTAATGTGATTTAATTAAGTTTTTAGAAGTTTCATTAGCTTGCAGAGTTCATTCAAATGAGGTTTCCAGAGTGTCTCCATGAAGGTAAACCCATAGTTTCTCCCACTGATGAAATGAGGACCTTTTTACCTTAGAAAAGCAATGCTGTCAGAATCAGTTATTAGTACCTAGAAAGCATTTCACTCTGTGGGAGGCAGGAGGCAAGATATGCCTAGCTCTCTCTTGTGAGCACAGCAGACACAGGGTTTGGGCAGCTGCATGTGGCTCTCTGCGAGGCTTCCAGCTGCACCTCTCTTCCACGTGCCTGCCAGCTAGCAAGGATGGTGCTGTCACTTGCATGAAGCCATACCCAGGGCAGCAAAACACTGGTTCTGCTCTTTCTTCTGCCACCAGCTTCACATGTACCATGTGTACCTGCCTGCTAGAAACGGGGCCATAACAGTGGGCTATGCATTTACTCTCTAATGTGCTTTGAAGCTGGGAGGGGTTTCCAGGCCTGTTGTAAACACCTGATGTGGGTGACTTTCCTCTGCCATTTCATTATGGGAACTCGACTGCAGCAGATTCCTGGAAAATCTGATCCCTGAGATAAACATGGAAGAACTGAAACAGCAGTATCTGTCTAGTGCCTCAGACTTTCAGTTCAGAGGCAGGTCAGAGCCTCCCTGACCTGGAACAAAGCTGTCAGTATAAAGATAGCTGCTCTCAGTCATAGGCAGCCAGTGAGCCTAGGTGAAAGCAAAAGTTACATTGAACAGCCACAGCACTTTCAGAGTCACATGAGGCCTACTGACATGCATTTTTGAAGAGACTGATGACATCTGAAGCTCTTTGAGTAAGCTGTTTGCTTTCCATTTATAACAGGATATTCCTCCCGCTCCTTGCCATGGCAATGAAGCACACTGATCACCACCTCAAGGATGAAGCATTTGCCATCTCAAAAATATTCACCTAGAATAAAATATACATCTTCTCTGTTAAGTTCTCTCATCAGATTCTTTTACAAAGGTATGAGGTTTAAAAGAGCACCTATCTTACTAACCTCATCAGCCTTTTTCCAGATGGCATTTTGAATAGAATATAGACCAGGGGCTTTGTTACCTCTTATTCAATCAATTAGCACTTATAAATTAAGTATGTGCCTAGCAGAGTGTGTCTTTCCATGTGTCAAGCCTCTTCTCAGTGGAGCAAAGAAGGACTGTGAGTCAGTAGGCCACCACAGGTGACACACAGGCCCCCTCAATGGGTCAGCTCAACTGAAAAATCAGAGGCACTCCCCGTTTTCTAGGAGGCTGCATCCAAAGAAGGAACTCAGAGTTGAAGATTCAGAACTCTTTGTATACTTATTAGAGGCTACAATGGTGTTTGGTGGAGTTGACACATGGGTGACTGCTCAAATACCACCATGACAGTAAGATGAATGCGTAGCTAGGAACCTCACGCAGCAGCTAGACTACTATGTGTCCACTGAAGTTTATAGTCCACTTATTACCCCATGGGAAGGCTAATCTGTGGGCTCCCTGGGGCAGGTGGTGGCTAACATAGCAAGATCAGAGACAGTTTTAAACCACCTTGCTGAACCATGATGACACATATCAATGCAAAGCCCAGTGCAGGCTGTAGCTGTTCACATGTGTGGCTATGAGACCTCCCCTGACCTCTGTGCAGTCACTGACCTCAGAAGCTCACTCAGGTGAACTCGCAGAGGCTGCAGTCACACCATGGTGCTGGAGGGTGAGGTGCAACATGCCGGATGCAGACTGCTTCTCCAAAGTGAGACACAGATTAGCTTTGGGACTACACCCAGTTTACTTAGCTGTCAGTGTACTCCTTGGTTTGGGAAATCCCAGGGAAGCAGGCAGGCTCCTGCCATCTGGGAGGTCACATCAGTCACGCTGTACCTGCCCTGTTCTTAGGCTTCTTTTCTAAATGTTTGCTCCTGGCCATGGCCAGAAAAGACACACTGGATTAAATGGACTTCTGGTGCTTCCCAGGTGTAGCCAGTCAGATGTTCTTACAATCAGCAAAACTAGCTTGTAATAGAGCTGGTTAGCTAAGGCCATTTTGTGTTCATTTGTAAAGCACTTTGAATATCAGGCAATAGTAGGTAATATTTGATGACCTTTTCCAAAAGGAAATATGGGTGGGGAGAAAAGGGCATTTCTGATCGTGGCTGCTTTGAGCATGCAGAAGAATACATTTGCGTGGTGGTATTTTTAGGGATGTTTCCCATGAGAAAGAAAGTGCAACTCAAAACTCTAGCTGACTTTAGGGTCTTGCCATAATTGTACACTTCAAGGGTTAGTCTTATTTGGCTGATAAGTAGGATTTCAATAACAGGAAAAGAAAGGTATCGCCTTATGTAAATAACAGCAGCATCACCGCAGGCACCATCTTCCTCCACCCATCCCATTGTTAGATTAGACATGATGGAGTGGTTTGCTTATGGTGTTCACTTCCCTCTGCCTGCAACTTGTGGTGTCTTATTCAGCAAGAACTGAGAGTTTCTGATGTATTTGTGGACACCAGTGACACAAGTGCCCTGGTCCCATCATGCCTTTGCAGAACAGATCCACTTTGATGTGAATCTGGTACAAATGTCCATGTCAAATGTATCCTGGCTATCTGAGAAGAAAGGTTGAACTGTACTCCAAGGTATGAAAGCACCTAAAAACACAAAGTGAGGCCCATCCAGCTTTTCAAATAATTCACAAAGGTCAGGTCCTTAACTCCTACTGACTACAATGAGAAAGGGTCCAGTGCTTTTTAAACTTCTATTAGATGTGTATTTGCCTCCTTCAGCTTGTATGGAAATGCCTCCCCATTCGTGTGACTTGCTGTGGTCTGTGCAGGACTGCTTAAAAGAGAAAAGGGAATTTCAGACTCAGCGTGGTTACCACAGCACTAAATTTACCCCAGGGGAACAAAGACAGATGGCTCCTATCAGGGCTGCTTGATATCTTTTGTTTGGATGTTGAAGACTGGAGAGAGATTCTCCAGTCAAAACCTGTTTCTCTTTCATATGTGTTTTGTTACTGTGTTGCAAGTGAGGATGCAGTGTTGGTCATCCCAGGGTGTTGTGGTGGAACCAGGCAACCCAAAACAAAGCAAAGACCACCAAGGAGCCCACAGAGAACAGAAAGCTTCCTGATTTGCAGAGTCATCTACCTTCAGTCAGCATGAACTTTTAGTGTGGACAATGCTGGAATGATCTTTAAAATTATCACAGACATCTATGAGACCTCCCATGAAGAGAGGGAGAAAGGCCTCTGGCAAGCACTGTGAATCATGTAACATCCCACTGTAGCCCTAACCAAACAATTAAAAGATGTTTAGGAACAAATCAAATCCTAACTTACCATTCCCATTGCCAGCTCCTGTGTGCTTAGATAAGTCTTGCTCCTGATAGCTAAAGATAGAAATGTTTTTCCACCCTAATTTTTTTTTCCTTTAAAGGTCTGTTAGAGCAGGCCTCAAAATAGTTTTGGAGTTTACTTAGTTCTCATTTTTTAACTTGATTTTGTGCTGAACATCTCAGACTGGCTGGCCCTGGAGACAGCAGGGTTCTTACTGGGGCAGCCAAGCAGGCTAGTGTCCAAATACAACCTGCCATCAGAAACTCCTTATGAGCCACGGTTAGGAGCGAGTGGAGGGTAAAGCCTTGTGATCTTGCTGCCACGACAGAAATCTAATGATGTCTTGTTTTAATGGTGCACAGTGCTGCTATATCCAGTACAAGCCAAATAGGGACCATTTTGTTTGGACCAACAGGGGTGAAGCCAAATCAGTCTCCCAGACTTTCAGCTGCTGCCTGCATTGGGAGTTCATGTAGCTGACTAAGCTTAGTGGCTGTGTACTAGGAAACTGGCTTCCACTCCAGTAAGGGCTCAAGGTGCCTGCTGTCACAAAACATGGGCTGTTCTTGCCAGCTTCATAGCTAGTTCCAGAGTAATTGCTTCTTCCCTGTATGGTGGTCACTTCCAGATGTGCCAAGGCAAACAGAGTAGATTTCATACCAGAAAGTGTTTTCATATTATTTTCACTTTTCCTGCATCAGCCCAAAAGAGAAATTCTGGCAATATGGTTTGACTTCTGCTGCCTTCACAAGTTGGCTTTGCCTCCACCAGGACAATGTTGGTAGCTGGCAGGTTTCACTAATGGTGGCTGTGCATGCTCAGCCAGAGGAACTCTAAACCATCCACCAGAAACATTTACCTGCTATCAAATACCACGCACACAGCACATTGTCTCTATCACATCCTCCTTTCCTGTCTCCACCTGCCAGTCAGTCCACCTCAGAAACAATCCCTCGTACTACACCTAGTCTCCAGTTCAACATGAAGCAAATCTTTTCTCAATCACTTTCTTCCTGGCCTTCTCCTGCCAGGATTGGTCAGAAACTTGTATCAACCGGTCATTGTTGCAGGGAAAAATGGCTCAGCTTATGTAGGTTACAAAAATCAGGTCTAAAATGGTTTATTGATTTATTAAGGGCATGTAATTAACTGACAATCGGTGAACTATACATTCAGGATCTATAGCAGCAATACAGCAGTTACACCACAGTGTTAGACACTTAGAAAACACTAATAAATTCCTGCAAGTCCCTGAACACACTTCTGTAACTAATCTGCAGCAGTTCTCACCCCACACATGCAGGCACCCACTCCTCTCTCGCTGGCAGGGGGATCACTGCTGGGACCTCAGGTACCCCCCACTTACACACCGCTCCCACTGGGGTTGTGGCAGCTCCAGCTCTAGGTGTGCCCACGCTATTCCCTACGAGCAGCTAACACACCCACTGGTGGGAAGGCACCTCAGCAGGTCACACTCACACAGTCAAGGTGTGAGCCCCTGTGCGCTGCACCCCATGGGGTTAGGCCACCTGCTGGGTGCTGACAGTGTCTCATGGATGGGGAAGCTGCTGTGTCTGGGCTTGGCAGAGGTTGTGATGTGCCAGACAGGGTTTTGACCACTTCTCTGTTCCCAGTCTGAGGCTTCTCCCTGCTCTGGTACAAAATTTTGTGCTTCTTTTATACAGCTTTTCAGAGCAACTTGTTCTTTGTTTCAAAATGGTGTTTGTCATTTCTTGGTTATTGTTTAATCCAGCTGGTGGCTGCCATCCTCCTTAGCATGATCAGTTAAAGACTGATGGTTGTTTCTCTCTTCAGCAAGATCACTTGTGGGCAAATGCCCTCTCAGATACTTCTGGGTTTTCCATCCAAGCAAGCTGTTTACATTCATCTATCTTAACAGCTGTTGTTTTCCACATCGTTTTGCCAAGGGTAAGCTTGTGTAGGTACCCCCACAATTTATATCAAACTGATATTAAAGAAAAGAATAGTGGCCCCATGGCTGGATCTGGGGGGAAGTTATTTCTGTATATATTTACTTTCTTACTGGCTACCAGTTAATGATTTTTTGAACTTAGTTACCTCAGCTTGCATAGCTATATACAATTAACCTGTTCAAATGTACTCATAGTGCTCAGAGGACCAACCACATACGTCTTATAAACCTAATCCCTACTGACCCCACATCTGTGGGAGGATAAGGAGGGGAAGAAGGAAGACTTGAAAGCTATTTTGGTCATGCTGTGTTCAGGGAGATTACAGACCCTGTCTAAGCCAGTGTAAAGTTCAGCAGTCCCTGGGTGGGCTCTGTTTCTTCTGAACCTTGCAGGCAGAAAATTGGAGGACAATCCTAAGGCAGCGCCCTACAGTACCAGGAAGCTGGTGTGGGGACTGCATGCTGACAGTCACCTTGCTGGGACACTAAGGGTAGTTAGTGAGGGTACCTCCTCTCCCTTTTGAGACTCTTGCAGCTCCCAAAGGGGTGTTAAAATGCCCATGTGCCACCTGGCCTCTTGCTCACAGTCTGCAGGGCCAGGGAAGCTCTCGTCACCCATTTTGTTCCTCACTCTCTCTCACCTGTTGTGTGAGATGGAGGCTTGGTGCCAAGCTCTTGAGCAGCTGCCCTTTCCCAGCTCCCGGGCATGCCAGCCTAAGGAGGCCCAGCCTCGTTTGTTTGCAGTGGCAGCCCATGAATAGTAACTACTTGTGGCCATTTTGCACGCTTCTGTCATCTTATAATTAGCACTTGGTCCTGCAGTCTGTGAAAGTCTCCCCCTTGGTGTGTCTCCCTCCTTCCTCCATTGCATATCACAGCATCATCCACAGCCACCTTCAGAGATATTTCTAGATCATAGGTTGCCCAAAGTCCCTGCCTGTCACTGTCGGCCACGCAGTCTCATTTTTCCCACAAATGGCACTAATGGGCAGAATAGTTACCAAGCTGGACAAATCCTCACTTTGCTTTGCTCTGCGCTGGCCCCTTCTCTTTCACTGCTACATCAAAAGCCATTGTACACCCTCCGGCTCTGTAGTGAGGCACCCTTCCTTGCCCAGGGGCTTTTATGCAGTCCTGCAAGGCAGGAGACCCAGAGGAGGCAGGGATCTCGTTGGTGGCTACTTAAACCCACTGGAGAAAATCAGAGTGCTTTTCACATGCTAATTTCTCAGGGCAACGAGATAAACCCTTAACTTCCATCTTCCTGGTTGTTCCTTCCTAGGTGCTGGTGCAGATTTCCCTAGCCCCATCCTTCCTCTTGCAGCTAATCTCTGAACATGGATCGCTTTGCACATTTTGTTCTTGGCAGTTTCAAACATTGCCTCAGGCCCTTATCGCCTTAAAAAATCAGATCATATAGTGGTGGCCTTTGAAACAGCCTGATTGAAATCTCAGCAGCCAAACAAACAGTAAATTTGAATAAGATTTGGCATCCTGTTGCCTATTAGCTCTGCTGATTCCGAAAGGATAATTCACTGACATCAAGTGCACGTCCTGCACATGCAGGAGGCTGAGGCTTCAGGTATGTAAGAGTGTTTGCAGGAACAGTGTGGGACTGTCATGAAGGGCCTTTGGCCCATTCCAGATCCTGCATGTTCCAGCCTGTGCAGTCACAGGGATTTGGTATCGCTGGCCACTGCCAACCCAACAGGACTTCGCTGGGTATTTATATGGAAATACAGGTGCTTGTAAGAAGAGGAGAGAGTTTCCTGGTGATCCTTAGACAAACACTGATGAAGCCAGGAACTCCTGCAGCTCAGCTTTCACCAGCAGCACTAGAGCTTGTAGCGACAGGGAGAATGTGCTCAGAAGACGACTGTTTCTGCATGGCCATTTACCATATAATTGTGATATTATGATTAATTGTGAATTCAAATATTCTCTAGCTGCTTTCTGCAAACTCACACTCTGTGGTCTTAGGAAATAATGCTACGGGAGAGTACAACTGCACTTAAATCTTCCCTGATCTGAGTACCATCATGAATCTGCCTGAGTATTTCATGTCTGCTTCACTTCAGGTGACCCTATTGCTCAGGTGGAAGGCAAGAAAGGGAGGGCTGCACTGAATGCTGCTGTTGCATGTGCACTGAACTAACCAGTGTGGTGTTTTCCTCTGCAGACCAGGTGAGCTGAGGCCTGGCCCATGGGTGATGCCAGACACAGCATCCAAGGGTAGGCTGTCCGATGAGGACATTTCATGCTTGGGCGACACCACCGTGCCCCCAGGCATAATTCCCAAACTGATGCCCTTTGTAGGGTAGGATACCTGGGCTGTAAACTGCACCCAAGGCATTAGAAGGAGAGTTGGTTCTGTTCCTCAGTGGCCAGAACTGAACTGGTGGCCTGGCAGCTGGGAGAAACTGCCTAGTTGGCTGCAGCAGCAACTGCACTGAGGTCTGGGAGTTAAAACTGGGTGTTTTTTCTTCCAACAGTGCTTTTCTATTTATTGGCTTGATATAATCACAGCTGCCTTAACTTGTAACTGATACTGTCCTCTCTGCATGTAGATGGTGTTCATTTGGGTATCAGATACTGCAGTCTGTGTTTGCTTTTGTTATCACCCACATCAGCAGGTCTCTTTAAAAGACCAGCTCTGACCAGACATCAAGGAGGAAAGAGATGCCATTTATCCTCTTACCTCTAGCTGATCAGCTCTTTCCCATCACATAGAAGCCAGTGAGAACTGATTCTCCTAACCTAGGATGAAAATCTGTGTGGCACACCAGGCTCCCTCTGATCATGCAATAATGTGTCATGGAGTGTTCAGCAAACTGGAGATTCCCAACTAAACACACACAGCCTTCTAGGCATACGACCTCTCCGTACCTTCTGCATGATAACCTGGCCTCTTCCTAACCAACAAGCCTGAACAACTTTGAGAACCCTGGTCATATGCGTAAAGCTAAGGAGGCCAAGCTCAGCCACTGCCATGAATGGTGGTGTGACCTCGAGGTCACTTGAGGATATCTGGCCTGTGTGGACCCAGTGTGGCTCCAGGATGCTAGCTGATGGCCTAAAAAAACCCAAGTCTCTCAGTTGCCTGCTTCAGGGGCTGGTTCCAAGTTGTAGTGATGGATCACTTGGAGAAGGGTGCCACATTACAATTTGCCCCCAGACTGCTAGCTTAATGGCTTAGGAAGAGTAGCAGGTGGTAGTGGCCAGACTACTTTGACTTGAGATTCAATAAAAGCATGCTGAGGTTGGGTGGGTGAGTGGCCCTCGATTTCAGGCTAGGTCATTGTTGCAGGTAACTTCCAGAACATTAACCTGCTATGTGGTACCAAGGAATAGCCTATCTTCTATGCATTCATCCTTATATGGCAGACAGAGTTAATGCTGAGAGAACATATCAGTGGCTTAAGGGCAAGATAACATGTGGAATACAATATTGCAACCAAATAGCAAATGCAGAGGTAAATCCAGTATGGATTTCCACACGTAACTAACTGTCCTGTAGTGGTACCATGGGATCAAGGCACATAGGTTACTTATAATCACAGAGCAGATTAACTATGGCTCATTAAGTGTCCTTTTCCCTTTTTATTTTTTCCTGCAAGGTACAAGCGTAGGATGGATGAGACCAGAGCAGAAGGATGAGTTCCCTGTTTGAGATGCTGATGCCCCTCACATGATGGCCTTCCTCAACTCCACTCCAGCAGGACACAAGGTCACCCTGAAGGCCACTCAACCCCACGTTCCTTGGAGAGCAACACTGGACTCTCTTGAGGTACCGTGCAGGAGTGGTGTCACAGCTGCTGGGGATAAGGGGAGGCCAGGGAGGTGCTGGCCTTTTGCACACGGGAGGCAGGCGAGCGAGGTGGCTCTGGTGGGCATACTTGAGGAGCCCTAAGGGAGGACCCTCTAGTGTGGGCAGCGTGGGGCTCAGCAGGCGGGTGGGTGCCCCCGCTGCGAGGACGACGCCTATCCTGCAGTGGGGCTCCGGCTCCTCCGAGTAGAGAAACCCCAAACCCCAGCGGGCCGGGCCGGGCTGTTCGCTGCTGGCGCTACGCTGGCGGCAGCTGGGTGCCCCCCGGGCCCCGGGGCGGCACAGGCATTTATGCAGCGCCCTGAAGGTCATCCTGCAAAGGTGGCTGCGGTCTGCTCTTTCCTCCCTCCCCCATCCCTGCTGCGGCCTTCGGGGTGGCAAGCGGGGTTGCCAGGGACCCTCTACCTGCCAGCCCTCCCCCCTCGGCAGGTGCTTCCAAAGGCGAGTGGGGCTGGGAATGGAGCCCTGTTCGCATTCAATGTTCTGCAGCCGTCTTACACGTGAGCCAGCCAGAGCGTGGAAGGTCCGGGAAGAAACGGGCGGCTGGACGGTGCGGGGCAGCAGCAAGAGGAAGAGGGAAGGAGGGCGATGCTCAGCAGCCAGCCGGTCAGCCTCCGCTGCGGCACCGCCAGCAGGGCCTCTGCAGGGGCCGGGACCCACCGGGCGCGGGGGGGAGGGTGTGTGTCTGAGGTACCAGGCGGCGCCCTGCGGCCCCTGCACCGGCGCGTACAGGTGTGCAGGCGCGCGCGCACACATGCGCACGCGGGCGCGCCTGCAGCTACGGACGGACAGAGGACACGCGNAACCCCCTCCCTGCTGCTCCCGCGGCCGGCGCGCCCCTACTGGTCCCCGCCCACTACCGGGCCCTAGCCTCTCCGGCAACAGGCCCGGCCCCCGATACCCTCTGCCGACTTCCATTGGCGGAGGCGACGGGCTGGGCGGAGCCGGCGGTGTATATGAAGGGGAGCG
>VWZX01006822.1:288279-317016 GCA_013399015.1 Galbula dea | reverse complement strand
GAGCGGCAGGCGCGGAACGCGGCTGCTCTGTGCCCCGTGGGCTGCGCTGTGCTCGTCTCGCAGCGGTTACCGCCCGCCCCAAACGTCTTCAACGGTCGCTTCCTCTTCCACCTCGCCGGGTCGGCGCTGTCGGCCGCCCCGCAGCGCGGCCGGGCGCACCCAGACCTTCCTGGTGCTGCAGGGAGCGGAGCCCGGCCGGGGCCTGCCCGCGCCGCCCCCTGAGGGCTAGACCTCTTCCCGCCGCGCTCGCACCCGCCCGTTCGCCATGGCCCGCGGGAAGGCCAAGGACGGCGATGGCAACTGGAAGAAATTCATTTGGAACTCGGAGAAGAAGGAACTGCTGGGCCGCACCGGGGGCAGTTGGTGTGAGTGCTGGGCCGTGGGCGGCGAGGCCGGGTCGGAGGGTGGTGGAGGCGATGCGGCGGGGACTGCAGCACCGCCCGCGGCGCCCCGCCTCCGCCGGCTGCGGCGGGGCTGCGGCCCCTGGCGAGGACGGCCTGGGGCGGGGGAGGGGGCTCTGGCCGACGCGGCGCGTCCCCGCGGGGTGAAAGCGGAGGGTGCACCCTCCACCGGCTCCCGTGGGTTGTGGGGCCTCGAAGAGGGCTGGGGAGCGCTCCCGGAGTAGATGTGACTTCAGGTGGGGCCGGGGGTGAGGCAGGGTCGGGCCCCGGCCCCAGGATGGAGTTCGGGGCGGACCGACCTTGGGGAGGGCGCCTCGTCCTTGGGTTTCCTTCCCCGGCGGCTGGCTGGGAGCATCGCCGTCGGGGGAGTCTGCCATGCCACCGTCATCTGCCTTAGACTTCAGGGTGGCTTTTTTTTTCTTCCTTTTCACTGGATAAAGGAAACTGAGCTAATTTTACCTCGTCAAGAGAGAACAATTGGCTTTTAATCCTTCAGCAAGAAGGAAATGGCTGTATGTGCATTCGTGATTAAATGTTCATGGTGTATTCATTAGGTACTGTACAAATAGCACTAAAAGGCTTTTAACGTTTTCTTTACGCAAATAGTCTTCTGGTTGCTGCCAACCACAGCTGGTGTGCCACCCTTGCCATGTTGAATTCAGCTCCTGTTGTAATGGATCAGCTGGAGGTGCCACATCGGGAGCTGCCAGCTTTAGCTCTGGCAGGCAGGAGGACTAGAGCAGGCTTCTGCTGTATCTTTACGTGAGCAGAATTGGGTTGTGGGTACGCATGGATAGGTGTTTTCTGCTCCCGAGGCACCGGGCAACTGCGCAGTGCTTCAAATGCAGAGGCTGAACCAGGTCTTTCTTCTAGACCACCCGTCCCTATCTGCCTAGGACTGATTTCCATTTGTGGAGTCGATCTTCACGCTGATGATTTGATTCCTCTGTTATAAGCCTACCTGTTGCAGGAAGCTTTCTTATTCAACCCTCTTGTGCTTGGTTGCTAGACCCGCTGTGTATTTTCTGAGACCTTGGAGTGGTTTTGACCTTTAAGGTGTCTTTGGTGTTAGGAGCATCTTGGCTGGGAACCTGATTAAATAAGCTACCTCCCAGCGTTTGCCTTTTGATGTTACAAAACTCAAAGGCGTTACGCTGCAGACAACAGCATTAGTGTTTGGTTTGTTACAACAGCACCTCCTATGACCGTGCTCTGGAAAAAATTTCCACACGTCCCTGACGTCATAGCCATTTGCTTTACGCTGCCTGGATACCAAGAAGTGTTTTTAACTCCTGGAGCACCATGTTACTGCACCCAGCTCTGCCCTCCAGCCCTGGCTTACCTCCCCACCTCTGGTGCACGTGAGGAAGACAGGAGGATGGAGTACGTTTCTGACGGTGTCCTTCACCCTCTGTGACTCTCTCCTGCTTGCCCGTCTTTCACAGACTTGGAAAGAAGCAAGCAGAACTGCCTGTTTTTATCGGGAGGCTTCTGCAGCGATGGAGTTTCTTTACCATGGGTTGGGGGAGCGAGGAGGAATTCTTCCATTTACTGCTTCTTCTCCTGCCTTTGTTATTCATCACTTCAAGTCCTTCAAGTGAACCACCTCTTTTTTGTTTGTAATTAGATGAGGATGGTGCAAGATCAAGCAGGCTCTTTCAAGTACTCTTTGGCCTCTGTGTAACTGGCCTGCTTCTTTCTGCAAGCCTGATTAGCATATAGTTGCTTGGCATGGGCTGGCTTAGCCTTTCTGTAGGCGGCTTGGTGATGCCTAGTACGGCATGTTACTGTGCAGTTAATCAGTTGAGATAATCCTTGTAAACTGGTAACTGATACCCAGAGTCTGAGCTATGCTGTGTCTCCAGTCTCCTCTCCACTTCCCCCCCATTCCCCTCCCAAGATTATTCTAGGAATCTCCCATTGGACCAAAACTAAATTCAATCTTTCATTATGTAATTCACTTTTTAATTGGTATGAGCAGTGCTGGAGATCCTTCGTAGAGACAAGGCTGGTAAATGTGCAGTACTGTAAAACGGCTGAGTGCTTTCCTACACTTGAGATTGTGTGTTGGAGCTGATCAGGGCCCAAATTCTGCTCCCATTGTTTTTAATGGAAGTGATAGCCTGAACTACTGCGTGTAAACCTGAAGGAAACATTTACTGTAGACTCCTGGAAATAGCCTTAAGGCTCTCAGCTCTGTGGAATGGGCGTCCTTCAGAGCACACCCGTGGTATGGCTCCTTGCTCTTGGGCACTTGCTTCACTCAGTCTGTCACCTGTGGTAGCACAGAGTGGTAGTGCTGGGTCAGCCAAGGGGTCCCTTAAAATATGCAAGAACATGGTTTAATCTTAGTTTTACAATCCCAAATCCTGATTAATGGATTTCTAGGTTTTCAGGGGCTCATGCTTCCAGCACCCCAGATAACTGGGGTGACTTCTGTTTTCTGTCTGCATCAAGGTATAGTCTCAGTGTTAAATATCTGCTGCAAAAGGGCTTGCCATGTGAATTCAGTGTGCCAGGCTTTTCCCTGCAAGTGGCAAAGCTTGAAATTTTGTCCTGAAATGTGAATGCCTTGAGGGCTTGACTTGATTCCTTTTTCTGTTTTCTCTTGCAGTTAAGATCCTGCTCTTCTATGTCATCTTCTATGGTTGCCTGGCAGGTATATTCATTGGGACCATCCAAGTGATGTTGCTCACTGTCAGTGAATTTGAGCCCAAATACCAGGATCGAGTGGCACCTCCAGGTAACTAAATAGGAGACCTATGTTTGACTCGGTGCAAGCTGCTCTAGGGAGGCGGGTTGGTTACTCACCTCTAGAAGGAGGATGAAATAAGCATCTCGTTGCTGCAACACATATTTGTAGGGGGTGGGTATGTTCTTAGCCTTCTGTGTTAACAGTACTGTGGCTTGAAGACAAGCCTGCTACAATTAAAGCTTGCATCACATGAAATATGCCTCCTGTCTGAGAGGAGCTTGAACCTGGATTGCTCTTCTTCCCTTCCCATAAACTGAAGCAATGGATTGAGGCTAAGAGGCTTCACTTGGGAATGAGCTGTATGAAGAAGCTGGGTTTGGTTTTTCTTCATAGCCCCTGTGTTCCCCTGGGTAAGTGAAGGGACAAAAAGGTAAAATGTTAGCTTTATCTGTGAAACTGGGATGCACAAGGAGAAAGGGGACAGTACCAGTTCTGGGTGTGCTTACTGGGTTGTATTAGCCACCGCTGAGCTACGCTGTGTGATTTAGAGGAGATGGTAGCCCTTGCTAAAGGGTATTTCAATTGAATGTGTTGTTAGAGGTAAAAGGTGGGTCTTGTAGTTGCCCATGCATGACCTATCTTTACTAGACAAAAGTCTCTGCTTAAAATTGAAATGATCACTTGAGCAGTGTCTGTAGCCAGATACTTGTGCCCTACCCCCTCGGGTAGGGGCAGAGGGAGTAACTAGCTGTTGTTGCAGGTTCTCTGCAGCCAGCAGCAGCTCAGAGCCGGGAGGGGGGGGAGCTGCGCAACTGCTGCTTTCCCACATTACAAATGACCTTGAGGCTGCTTGGCACTGGGGCTGTAACGATCTGTCTCCAGTTGCTCTGTAAAACAGTTCAGAAGCTTTTAATAACAGTGGTATTTAAGTGACAATTGTGAGGCTGATGGCTTGTGGCTCTAGTGTCGCATGGTGTCTCACAGCCCTGCTGTCTGCAGTGCTGTGCTGCGATCATTCCCTGCTCTAACAACACAGGGAACATCACCATCCCCAAATGGTGTTACACCTCAGTAAAGAATCATCTTTTTCAGGTAATTGCTTTTCCACCAGAACCTTAAATAAAAAGACACAACAGATTGGAATGGCTGCGTTAGCATGCAGCACTTCTTTACGTACCCCAGCATGGCTGGGGTCAGTGGTGTCCTAAACACTGAGAGGGGCTGTTTCTCTCTCTGCAATGGGCTATGACATTTGCAGAAAAGCCTAAACTGTTGCTGATTCTGCCCAGAACCATTAGCTGCATCTGAAACGCCAACATGGCTAATGGTAGAGTAATTGTTATTTTAATAATGTGGTTCTCCCCAGATGAAGCCCAGTGGTTTCACCAGACATGAAATAATGAGTGAAGAAGCTCATGGATCTTGGGTCATGTCCAGATAGACCTGCTGTTTAGCCTGTTGTCACATAATTACTCATTCTAGATAAACTGTTTGCTTTCTGTGTAATAGCAGTTTGCAATTCCAGTTTCAAAGTAACTCTGGTAAAATGTCTGTGTTAAGATTTCAGCCTGCAGAGGATTTTTAGTCCTCTCTTAATTACGTACTGCACCAGTTTTTCTGGAGCTTATCCTTTTTTTGGCTAAAACTGAGTTTCAAGAAGCTTTTGTAGTGTGTACTATGGAAATCAAAATGGAGGAAGGATGAAAAGGCTGTCAAGGGATCTTTGTAATGGGCTTTCAGGACATACATTGAAATTAAGGGGGAGCAAAGTCAAGCTCTCTGAATAATATGACAGTTGGCAGCCATTAAACAGTTTTGAACCAAGCTGTAATGACATGCACAACTTTGAGGCAGTAATTGTCAGTTAATGGCACAGGGTCCTTTGCAGGGCATCATATGACAGCTCCTTCTATATATGTGGACAAGCTGGGGGTAAGGCATGGGGGAGGTTGGCTCTTAACTTTAAGTCCTTTCCTTGTCCTGAAACACAGCAGCCATTAGACCACACTGAGTCAAAAATAGCCTTTTAATGTAGATTTTCAGAGAGATTGATACTAGTGTGAGTTGCTGCACTGCTGTGTTTGGGAGGCCAGCAATCCATGTATTCCCCTGCTGGGTAGGGTTCTTTTCTGCGCTGCAAGTGCCCTTCTGGCAATGAGCATGTATGGGCATGTTTACTCCTGCACTTGGTGAGCATCAAACTCAATTCTTTTGTGATCTGAGACCCCTGCAGACTATGAACTATGTAAAGTAGGGTGTTGTATATTTCTAATTCCTGGTTCCTTTGGGAAGATCTGCAAGCCAAGTAAGTATATTGGCAGTTTGATAGAGTCCTGAATTTTCTGGGAAGCTAGAAAACCTGGTTTTATTCTTGTTACACTGCTTTTTCCTTCTTGGGCAAGTCATTGTTGTTAGCCCAAAATGGCTGGGAGAGGGGAAACTAACTTATCTTCAGGATTTGCAGGAGAAAATGCTGTAGGGTATGCTATATCATTCTCATTCTGAAATACAACAGGTTTCATAACAGCAACAGAACCTACAGGATGTTTTATTGAGTTATTGACAGGGGTATAACATTGAAAGCCATAAAGTACTATTTTTGTAGCCAAGTGTCATTAATATGCTATTTGGTTTCTGCATTGAACACAACAGGACTGTTTTACAGGGCTTTAGGGCAAGCCAAGTTTTGTACTGTTCCATCATACTTTTTTCCCTTCCTTTTTTTGTCTTGGGGTGGGGGAAGGCACAGTGCAGTTCATCTTCCTGTCTAGTCTTGCCATTGTAACGGCCCCAGCTCCTAGTGCTGTGTGTGCTGCAGGCTTGGACTCTTGCTTTAAGCACAGAGGACTTACCCTGTTAATAGAGAAGAATGAGGATATTGCTTCTTACCACAATGTACCAAGTGTGTCAAAACCCCCAAATACTCCATTTCCCTCTTCCTCTTCCCCACTCCCATATAAATTGGGCTGTGTATCCTGCCATCTTGTGGTGTGCATACTGTGAAACATGGCATCCCCTTACCAGAGCTGGTGCAGGGGTGGGAGATCTCACTGCTGCCTAAGTGGCAGCTGGAAGGAAGAATCCCTGCTCAATGCCCCCCTGCCAGTGGATTTTGGGTGTCCTTGCTTCAAGTGCTGTCCTCTGGTCTGCATTCCCCACTTGGCGTATTTAGGTTGGATAGCTGCAGGGAGGCCCCAAAGAGCATGTGTTGCGTCCTGTGAAGCTGCAGTTTTCTGCTTGTCTCCTGTCTCAGCATCTGTTTGGAAAATGTCTGAGTCTCAAGCTTCAGGGATGTTCTATGCCAAGCAGATTTTGCTGCATTTACAGAAAATGTACACCTGCTTTTGGCATGGGAGGCAGTGAGCTAGAGCTTGACTGGATCTTGGAAGGACGCTGCTCTGTATGGAGGCTTTCAATGTCTCTCCTCATTTAGTGAGTTGGGGCAGTGGGGAGTAGGAATGGTGTAGTGATCACTCAATTGGTCATCTCTGCCATCCCAGAGTGTTCACTCATGCTGAACCAAGATTACATGGTACTTTGAAAGGAGCATTGCATGATGAAGCAAGAGTGGTTACCATGGACTTAAAACAACCATTCCTAATAACCAGCCTAATTTCTCACTTCTAGTTTCTTCCTCTTTACCCTTAGGGCATTTTTTTCATGAAGTCTTGCTTTTGCAGCTTAGAATAATAAAGTCTATGTGGAAAACCTGGTTTTAAATGAACTGAATAAATATGATTTGAATCTGTGACCCTGCTTTGGAAGTGGAACTATAGCTGAAAAAAAATAAATTGACTTTACATGCTGCTTTTGGTATCTTTGTACATCCATGGAGTTAGAAAGCCAAAAGAAGGTGGTGTCTGGTACAGAGTCAAGGCATTACTCACTCACATGGACAGTGTCAGTCATGTGAAGATAATTCTTTCCTAGCAATGCACTCTTAAGAGCCAACTGCAGAAATTGTACAAAGCAGTTTGTCAGTATTTCAGCAAGAACTTTTCTTGATTCTTTCATGTGCATAGAACAGCATCACCACACATGGTACCATGGTGCATCTCTATGGTAATAGCATGAGATGCAGAACTGTGGCAAACATTATAGACTGAAGATGAGAAGGTTGTTTAGACTCTTGGCTGTGAAAGTACTTGAGGCTTTGTTTCCTTTCTGCCCAGGGGACTTGCTTATGATGGTGTCCTCATGTGCATGAAGCCCCTCAGAGGCTTACTTATGTCTAACTTACTGGAGCCACCCATTTCCTTAGGTGCCTAGCAGCCCATGGTAAGGTAGCACTAGAATGGCTCAGCTTTGTCATTTTTTTGTCCTTCCTTCAGTTCCCTAACGGGGATGAGAGAAGGTTTTGGAAAGGTTACAGAAGTGTTCTGCAGAGGCTGCTTCCTCTTGTCCTCCCAAATGAACACCCTTTTTTATTTTCAGTAGGATTGGTTAAGGATGCAGTGATAGTGCTGCTCTGATGACAGCACTGAAGTTTCTTTTGGCTATGTGATGTAGAGAGGGAAAACAGAGAAGGAAATGATGGATGTGCGCTTAGGGCTTTGTGTCTGGTAAGTTGCAGGCAGAGAGGTTATAGTGGAAGCCAGTAATCCATTTTTAATTAAGATAAAGTTGTTTTTTTCATAACAAGTCTTTCATACTCACAAAGATTTACTTCCTTGCTTCATAAGTGGGAAGCTTGATCTCTACTTTACTCTCGTTAAAGAAAGGAAGCACAAGCACCTGCTGTACCAAAGCCTGGTCCAGTTTGGATCAACCAAGTACCTGGAAATGCCTGCAAGTTAGGCTGAAAGCAGCCCATCTGCAGCCATAAGCTGAGTGCCTGGCAGAAGCAGATCTCTTGTACTGCCTGCGGGACCAGCTGCATGGAAGTACTGCTTGGGCTTTGGTGCCGTTGTGCAAAGATTTTCAAGCCAGGGATGCTTCAGTTGGCAGTCTGATCTCCCAAGCAAGTCACTTGTCTCATGGGCAGAGGGTTGGCTTTGTGCTGTATGTACCAGTGGCCAGGGTCTCCAAGCCAGAGAACACAGTTCTTCTACTAGGTGGCTTTTACATTTCACAGGGTGTGTATTGTTGACCATCCCTTCACCTTTGCCATGCCTGCATGGGTGAGGGCCTTTATGCATTACTTTGACCAAGACAAAAAACAGAGGTTGGGAATGCCTTCATTTAGGAGGTCCTGAGCAAATCTAAGAGCTGTCTGAGTGAAGCTTGATAAGCATGGCCAAGCTTTCTTGACTTGTATATTTATCCACTTGAATGACACAGCTGTAACTTGAACTCTGGAAAAGGCAGACCCAGGAGAGGAACCAAGGCTTGGCCTGTGTTTGCTATTCCAGAAAGCCACTTCAAGTGACTTTGAGCCTGTTGCTTCCCAGCTGAGTGGTAACATGAGGAGGGTTTGGCAGGATAGGATTGAAGTCCCTTACTAAAATTGAACCCAGCTGATTTTATATATATTGATAGCTGTTTGTGAAGCAAAAAAGCAAGTAATTGCTGGAAAAGGGGCTTGCAAGCCACTGACTCTGGAGTGTAGGATGTTGCTTCTAAACTTGCAATACTCAACCTAGTCCATTTGTACCAGAGGGAATTTTGAGTGGTTAAAGCTGCTTCCTGGAATAAAACTCAAACCCCCTGAGCTACTCACTGGATGTCTTGCTATCTTTGGTGACTAGGAGCTGTGTTTAGGGGAACAAAGCTAATCTTTGTCCTAGGTTACAAATTCCAACTCAGTGGGTAGTGAGGGGGGAGTGGTGAGCTGGCTTGAGGAAGGACTAAGCAGAAGCACTCAAGTGGCTTTGGAAAAATTGCTGGAGTCACAAGCTCTTGTGGGTTGGGGCCTGCCAGCTAAGCTGCCTGAGTTTTGCACCAGGGGAACTTGTTGGCAACAGGCCTGTTCTGAAAGCTGTCAAAGTAAATGCTGCTCCTCTGCTCCTTTTTCTTGTTCTTGCTAAAATGAAGATGACAAACTGAACAGAAGTCAGGACCTCCATAATTACAGCAGCTGCCACAAAGGCAGCATGAACTCCAGCTCCATTGCTGAAGTTTGAAGTGGTTAGCCATGCACCACTGCACTCAATTAAAACGTGACCTAAACCTCACGCAGGAGCAACCATTTCCAAGTCCCCTAATGAAAAGCAAAGGGGTTGGCACTTTCCATCATCTGTAGACATTGCTTCTGTATAGTCCCTTTTCCATGCATTTTTTTTCTCCATCCTCCAAAGTCAAAAGTGGAGCTAGTTACACAGCTCAGAATCTAGGACAGTCTTTGAAACATCTCTCCTGGGTGATGGTGTTTGGTGGTGGTGTTTCCTACTCATACTCAGTGATAAGCTTCTGATTAGAGAGCTCAGCAGGATGTTTCTGCAAGCAGAAATACCTCCTTACAGAGTGGAAAGCCCAGAGAAAGTGATCAGGCTGATGAATTGACTGAGTGAGAAAACGACTCCTACAAGGGAGACTACACAAAGGCAGCAGGGAGTGGCCATACTTGCCCTGGGGAGCCTCTCATCTTTTACTGCAAGGGTTCCTAAGTGGACAGCTCTGATCCTCAATGGAGAGTGTGTTTTGCAGGCTTTCAAGGCAACTGATTAGGGAGACCAATTAGTGTGATTGGTCTCACATGCAGACAGCTTCCCTTCTGTCCTTGAGGAGCAGGAGACTGAAGTGGGGAGGGGACCTGTGATTGACTGTTTTTCTTGAGAAAATCCTTGTCTTGTAGCCTCCCCTCTGGAGTCTGTGATTTTTGTCTGCTTAGTGATGCAAACATTGTGACAAATTTTCCAGACTGTTTTGGGAAAGAGGAGGTAAGAGCCTGTCAGAGCCTCCCCTCTAGTGAGCTGTCCTGGAGTCTGAAAACTAGATATTATTAGAATGAGTTAGGTTCTTGGTGTGCATTGCATTGCCTGGAGGCTGTGTAGCTTTGAGGTGCACTTAACAGTTTTTTTTCTTCCTGATCTTGCTTTTCTTAGGGCTGACTCAAGTTCCTCAGGTACAGAAGACAGAAATTTCCTTTTCTGCTGGAGATTCCAAAAGTTTTGAGCCATACGTGAAGAACCTGGAGAAGTTCTTAAAGGACTATAGTGCTGAGCAACAAACTGAAAGCATCATATTTGAGGACTGTGGGGGTAAGTCTCAAGTGTTTCCTGCAGCTGAGGGATCTGACCAGTGCCTCTGTGTCAGGCCTATCAGAAGCTGAGAGCGAGCAGTGGTGGTCTCTGTCTTCAGCTATTCTTTTTACTGTAATCTGTGGCAGGCTCTGGTTTCAGTCCTACAGCTGCTCATCAGGTTAGTTTGCACAGACAAGACCTGCCCAGGGATGTACCTAGAAGCTTACTGTAGAGGTTATATGGTTGGCAACTCCCAGAATTCCCTTGGAGAAGGTTGCAGCTGACTCTCAGAACCATGTGGTGCTGACCTGATCCTTTCTGAAAGCCGTGAGGGCTTTACTAATGACTTTGCTAAAGCTAGTGTTGCTCCTCTTGAGGCAGTGCAGCAAAGTATCTGAGAGGTATGAAGCTCTAATAGATGATATGTAATAATGCAAATGAGACTATGCCTCATAACACATGCCTGTAAAATCTGAGGGGAGCCCGCTTGGAAAAGCTGCCAAAGAAAAAATAAATCTCTGAGACAGTGAGTTATAAATGTGTGCTCCCTTGTTGTTTGGAAGAATCTCAGTTAAAAAACAACCCCCTTGTCAACTTGCTGGTCTGGAACCAGCCCACACTTAGGGGGTGGCTATGTGCAGGTCTGTGTGTCAGCTGGTTTGGATGAGAGGCAAATCCAGGCTACACAGTGAGATGAAAACGTTGCTTTGGTATGTTATTTGTATGTCCTGACAAGCAAAGATCACATTGCATATGGTTGTCTTTTCATTCCCCCCACCATAACAGACGTACCTTCTGATTACAAAGAGAGAGGACCATATAATGATGTCCAGGGCCAGAAGAAGGTCTGCAAATTCAAACGTGAATGGCTGGGAAACTGTTCTGGACTCAGTGATCACACCTTTGGCTACGGGGATGGCAAACCATGTATCCTTGTCAAGCTCAACAGAATTATCGGCTTCAAACCGAAGGCAAGTACTGCTTCCCTTCCTAGCAGAAGCTACTGAGGAGGAGGAGGAATTGGCTGCAAGTTTGCTGTGCCTGCTTCTCTGTCTCTGTAGAGAGCCCTTCTGCAGAGAAGAAATTGTGAGACAGTATGAGTAACTGGCTGAGTAACTGGCTTTAAAAATACTTTTCATTATAAAGCAGTGAAAACTGCACGCTGCAAGTTGGTCACAAGTAGCAGTGAACTTCACGGTGCACAAACACTTGGTTATGTATCTGGTAACTTCTCAGTCTGCTAACCAACTTGTTCTAGCAGGGTATTTTCTTCAAATTACAAACCCCATTTTAAGTTCCTGTGTGCTTCCATGAGACTGTCTTAGACTGACTCTATCTATAGTGAGATCAGTGCATTGTCATGCCCTGATCAACTCCCATGTCTTTCTCAGGCCGTGCAGAGTTGCCTGCCTTGCTAAAACCACTTCATGTGGGCACTAATTCATTTCATTAACTATCAGACTGAAGCTTAGGCTATCGAGCATAAACTAAATCTTAGTCATGTACAACTCTTGCAGCAAGAGCTGAGGAGATCATTAGGTTATTTAATGCAGTTTCCCACATGCTGTAGGATGTCTTTTTCCTGCTTGCTCTCTACTGCACCCGAAGGCACGTTTGCACTAATGCTGAAGGTTGTTAATCTGGACACGAACGGGTTTTACTTACAGTTTGTTTCCCAGCACATTTAAATGCTAAAAATGCTCTAAAAATTGTGTAGCAGGGCACGTGCTATTGAACAAGGTGATGTGCAAAACCTGCCCCTCCATCTTCTGGGTGGAAAACAGTGCAAATGCACTTAGCTGCCTTCCCCACCGTCCCTCAGTGCAGCTGAGGATGGGGAGTGGTACTGTCTAGGTAATGAGTTCTGAGAGGCATTTTTCTTCAAAGGGAACCTGGTCTGTGCTAGAAGAAATAAGTTGAATTTGGGCTCATCTGAACCAAGGTGGGAACAGTGGGTGCATTTTAGAAGGAATATGCTGTGTTTGGTATGTGGTGGCTGTGGTGGGATGACACAAGCTCTGTGCATTTTACTGGGGAAGAGAAGGGTTTGGGGTGTTCCTTTGTCACAGAGCTCTGGAGAGCCCCAGACTGCAATAGACAGCAGAATCTAGTGAAAAAAAGGGCTGTTTCATTTAGAGATGTGTATCCAGGACATATTTGTTTTCTTCATTCCATGCTGTAGCAAAGACCTGGTAGTTCCTGTGTTGGACAGGGTTTGTATAAAGCAGATCTGAGACTTGCAAGGTTGTGCAGCAAAATACTGCACTTGTTAAGAGACCAAAGACTAACATCAGAGTTGGCACTCCCCACCTTTCCCTGACGTACTCAGAGACTTTGTCCTTCCCTGTAGGTGGTGTCGAAGTTCAGCAACATCAGTGTGTGACTGCCACTCTTTGTTCTTTCTCGTGTGTTTCTAGTCCTAACTGCACACACCTGGCAAGCAGGTGGTAAATCCTCCTGCAGGGCATCTCTTCCTGTCACTGCCTGGCCTTTGCACAAACAAACTCTGCTAGCTAGCACTTTGCTGTGAAACACTCGCCCCAGTGCCACTAAAACTAAAAATAGCCTGATCTGCTTAGCTGATGTCTGCAGCAGTAAAGCTGTAAGAACAGATAATAGCTTTACTTCTGTTAAGTTACGCTGCTTGTCTGTCCCAAGGACCAGAAGCAAGAGCTTTTGCCCTTGGAGCTGAGCTAGAAGAGATTCTTGTTAATGGCACATCTTTGGTACCATTGCCCTTTGCTGCTGAAAGGTGCTCCAGTCTACAGAGAAGTGTTCCATGTGTAATACTCCTTTGTATTTGGTTTCTTCTAGGCCCCACTAAATGAGAGCCTCCCTCCAGAGGCTGTTGCAAAATTCAACCCGTACCTCATCCCTGTCCACTGCATTGCCAAGGTAAGGTCAAACACAGTAGGGAAGGGTGGGGAAGCTGTGGGGAAAGACAAGGCTTTGGCCAAGTATGGCTCCCTCTCTCTACCTTGCTGCAGACAACGGGGATAGGTCTTACTTTGGGATATCTCCTTTGGAACAGAAGTTTCTCAAAACCCTGATGATGGGTGACAGTGCTGCCCTCACAGGGACACACAAAAGCAAGGCCAGATAGAAAAAAAAGTATCTTCAAAAGTAGCCATTGTGCTTCCAAGAGCTGTACTGGTGCTTGTAGTGCAGATGGCTGAAAAAAGTACTCCAGGAAGTATGACAGTGGTATTTTACTTGGTGTTGTAGAGCAGCTGAGAAACAGAAAACTTTCTAGCCACAGCCAGTGCACGGGAACAACAGGAAGCTGTGGAGGGTTCTGAATGCATAAAGTGGTTGAGGTTTTAAATAAAGAAAAGCCTTCTTCCTGGCTGATACATGCTGGGAGATGGCTTCTGTGTAGCTACTGGTTAGGCAGTGCTTGAAGTGTCCTCTCCACCTGTGGGGTTGTGATCAGTGATGTCCAAAGAGCGGTTGTGAGCTTGGTGAAGAACAACGGGTGCTGCTAGGGAGGAGAGCTGCAAAAGGTAGCATGGGGCTGACTGTCATTGTTTTCCTTTTCCCACCTCTAGAGAGAGGAGGACGTAGACAAAATAGGAACAGTGGAGTACTATGGGATGGGTGGCTACCCTGGCTTTGCCCTGCAGTACTACCCCTACTACGGCAAGCTCCTGCAGCCGCGGTACCTGCAGCCGCTGGTGGCAGTGCAGTTCACCAACCTGACCTACGATGTGGAGGTGCGTGTGGAATGCAGGGCCTACGGGCAGAACATCCAGTACAGCGACAAAGACCGCTTCCAGGGACGCTTTGATATTAAATTTGACATTAAAAGCAGCTGATTGTAAGCACACCTCTCCTCCTTTCCTTCCCCCCCTCACTCCTCCTAGCCATTAAAAAAGGTTAAAAAAAAAGAGAAAAAAAAAAAAAGAACAAACCAGAAAAACCTACTAGTCTTGAACAAACTGTCATACGTATGGGACCTACACGTACTCTATATGCTTTACACTAGCTTTCTGCATTTACTAGTTTAGAATGTAAACAAAGTGTAGCAATAGCAACAAATATTTATTCTACTGTAAATGACAACAAAACAAAACAAACAACAAAATTGAGCCTTGGGACATGCCCATTTTTACTGTAAATTATGATTCCATACCTGACCTGTAGTAAGCAGTGTTTCTGGCCCCTAAGTATTGCTGCCTTGTGTATTTTATTTAGTGTACAGTACTATAGGTGCACACTCTGGTCATTTTTCAAGCCATGTATTGTATCTGTTTTCTACTTCTTGTGAGCAAAGACTTTTGCTGTCCAAGGTGTAAATACTCAATGGGACTAGAACTGGCATGATACTTCTCATTATTTTGTTCCTTTTTAAAGAAAGGCCCACCTGTGAGATTATATTTAACAGCACTCCATAAGGCTTCTGACTTTTCCGTGGTGTTAGGGTATTTTATTTGGAGGGGTGGCAGGGGAAACTAACTTAAGTGAAGTTAAAGAGAATAGATGATTGTGTACTGTGCTTTGTAGCGAATGCTGTCTCTCTCCCTCTCCACCTTTTCCCTCATCCTCCAGTATGTTGTGTGAGAGACTGGGTCAGACTATCACTCACCTCAGTGATAGGCATAACTCTTTGCTTTGTGTATTTTGTTTCTTTTTCTTTATTTTTTCCTGCTGGAGGCATCGCACACTGTGGTGCTAATGTCTTTATTGAATGTTTTAACCATTTTCATGGTGGAAGAATTTTATATTTATGCAGTTGTACAATTTTATTTTTTTCTGCAAGAAAGTGTAATGTATGAAATTAAACCAAAGTCACATGTTTGAAAAGAAATCTTTATTTTAAACTTTATAAAAGCAATGCAGTACCCCATAGAATGGTGTTAAATGTTGTCTAAAGTGCAAAACTCTATGTTCTAACATGTAACAATAGCCAGGAGTACAGTGCTCTTGTTGATCTTGTATTTCAGTCAGGTTGAAACATTGGACAAATAAATGAATAAACACACCATTGTGTGTGCATCTCTTTTGTGCTGGCTGAGAGGGAGACTCTTAGTTGTCCAGAATCTTGAAGAAGTACTGCACCTGTTTCAGACAGAAAATACATCTTGATCATTCCCAGAAAATCTTAGCTGAAGGTAGCTGAAATGTGTTGGCATTGCCTTAAATTGCTGCTCCCACCTGTGAGCAAAGATTGCACATCAACTCATGACCAGTGTGCTTTGGCTGGCACTGGTTATTTGTTCTCCCTTCGTTCTGAGGTCCATTAGAGGCTGCCACTGTAAACATGCTCATGATCACACCAGTCAGGAACCCAAAAACTCCAGCAGGTCTCTGTGTTGGAAGGCACAGGCCACACATTCTAGCAGTAACTACAGGTAAAATGGTTTACCCTTTGTGTGGGTTAAAGCACCCACCAGCAGCAATACATGCTGCAGGGCCAGGGGGAGGCTGCACACTGAAGTCACAAGCAGAAGTGGATTTTCACAGCGGTGACTGGTTCTGTCTCACTGCTGGGCCAAGAGCTTGGCACTGAAAAGAGGCTGTGCCTGACGGGGCTGCTCAGACACGACAAAACGTGGCAGCTGCCTTCCTGCAGGAGTCAAGATCACTTTATGCTGCATGAAGCAGCTTGCCAGGGAGAATGTCTCCATATAAAAAGTGACGGAACATGACTATCCTAGAGCAAGCTGCTGATGAAGCCTTCCCCATCAGAACGCATGCTACTGGAAAAGCAACGCTGCTAAACTTTGCCATCTGCTAGAAGGAAAAGCCTAGTAACCACCAGCTTCAGCAGCTAGCCTGTGCTGATTCTCACGCTGTTCCCCCGAGCAGGAGCTGGGAGAAATCTCACTTGCAACTGTTTCATTTGCTGCCGTCTGTTTACAGCAAAGCGAGGATTTAACCAAGTGTTATTAAAGCAGTGGAACACACCCTGAAGGAAGCTGCACCCGCACAAGAGCTGCAGCAAAGCTGAGCCATTTTGGCTCACTAATGGGTAATATACCCATTTTGGGTATATTACTGCCATCATTTGTTGTTGGGGGGAGGGTGGTGGGGTGATGTGTGGCTCAAGGGTTGGTAAAAGCAACTGCCCTTACACTGCAGTTCTTAGGTGCACAGTCTGTGGCAGGTTAAAAAACCAACTCAATCCACATCAAGAAGGTAGAAAAAAACCAAAAAGCAAACCAAAACCTCAACCTCCTCGAGCTGCTTTATTTATAAAAGCCCCAAATCATGGTTAGATTATTGCCTTCTTTTAATTAACTATATGACCACACAGTCCAAGCATGAACTTGTATAAAGGTAATGGCTTGGGACAAACATTGTAGAAAGCTTATGGTGCCTGTGTTGGCTTCAGTGAGCAAGTATGAAAATATATAATGTACTCTCAGCAATAGCATAGGAAATAAAGCAAAACCAAACCTTTACTCTCTTCTCCACCTCCCCATAACCTTCTAACATGAAAGCAGGATGGCCCACTCTGGTAACTAAGTAATTCAGCAGTAGTGACTCCCAGCCTCACACCCTGCAGCCACACACTGCAAAGATCCAGCTATTCACAGGCTTCATGACAACTCTGCTATCAAAGGGCTGCACTCCACCATCCTCTCAAAAAACCCCTAAAAATCCTCACATGGCCAGACGTGTCTCACCACCGCCCCCCACCACTAGAAATGCTGCTGTAATTTGTCAGACCTAGTAGAGCTACAGCTTTAAAAGGATACAAAGTGGTTAAAAAAATTAGACATTTTAAAAAAAGTAAGAACCTACCACACCCCAAATAAATCCCAACCCAAGCCTGCCCCTCCCCACCACCACAAGCTGGTGAGCACGTGTAGATTTTGGCTTGCCTGGTGGCACCAGTATTTTTTGGTACACAACAGACTTGATACTAAAATGACCTTTCTGAAAATGCTGCTAAGTGGCTGGTCAAAAGCCCTAGGGGCTAGGACAGGGGTTCCAAATGTGACATCAACTCAATGTAAAATCTGCATTGTTTTCAGTCTATCTAATTATCTGTGCTGCGTTGCCTATGTAAAACTCTATTCTCCTCAGGAAGGCATCACTTTCCTTACTGCCTAACAGGACATTACATTATAAACTGCCAGTTTGAACATGTTGTTCTTTCTGGTAGATTGGCTCAACATAGTTAAATGTACTTGTAGCCATTAAAGTCAATTTTATCTCCCTTCTTGTTGATACAGGAGACCTGCATTTCAAGGTTAGAGACACAAAAATACCAATAAAATAAAAGAGGGGGAGAGAGAGACACACAGAGACACACATATTTAAGGACAAGAACCCTTAAGGCTGTGTCTGCATGAACACCTCCAGCAGCACCCACCAGCTACCAGTTTTACAGCTCCAAGCAGTGGCCCTTGGGCTTCTGTTCCCAGTTTGGCCAGGAGCAGGTGGTCAGCCCAGGCAAGGCACAACCCTCGGTGCGTGTGGGAGCCGTGCCAAGAGCAAAAGAAAAAGCCGAGCAGAGCGGAGCCTGCTCGTCTGCAGTGGCTCCAGCCTGTGCTGCCGATACAGGTGCTATCCCGGCAGGCTCCATGTATGTGGCCTCCTCGGAGGTTAGGCTATGATCTGCCCCTGCACCTCACACAGATGCAGGTGAATGCTGTCCTCGCCCAACTCTTGCTTGCTTGCTATGAGCAACAAAAGGTTTTGTGCTGTTTCAGTCCCCGATTTTGAGAACCCAATCTTCCCAGGCCAGGCTGAACAGCCTCAGCGTACTGACAAGCCACAGAAAAACCTTTTCCTCCTCAGTTAAGCTTTTACTGGATTGCTGAAGATCCACACAGACTGTACTGGCAAGGCTTGGCCACCAGAACAAGCACACTACATATTGTATAATGTGCAAACTAGGTGCCAGTATGTTCTCTTTAAAGGTAATTACCTTTATGTGGGTCAGCTGCCATCCAGCCCCCAGTAAAACCAGTTAAGAACTGGCATATCTCTGGTACACAGGAAAGGATCCTTCTTTCCAAGTACCCCACCCCCTGGAGCACAGCAATGCTGGACAAGAAACACCTGGAAGTTACCCTACTCACACAACACCACATACAGTGTTTTGCAGAACCAAGACCAAGAAGTTCAGCACTACCAAGAGATCTGGTGTGCTCCCACCTTCGGAGGCCCCAGCTAGAGACAGCTTGAAGAACCCCATTCTAAAAGCACTCAGTCCTTTCCCCAGGGGATCCAGCACCTGCAGGAACTTTCACCAAGCATTCAGATGGGCAGACTGGTATTCCAACTCACTCTGTATTTTAGGAACTACAGTTACTCTCTGTTCCAGGGTCTGAGTATAGTGTAAACCACAGAAAAGGGAGCTGTGCCTATATAAAACATCTCAACAAACCTCACCTTTGACCCAGGGCAAGGTCAACTTCTCTGAGCCAAGCACACCTCTGGTCTCTTTGCAGGACACAAAGGTGGCAGAGACAGACCCACACCAGGAACTGGTCTGAAACCAACCAACCACAGATGCCACTCAACTGCCCTTCAAATGATGCTAATGTTCAGCTGTGCTCAACAGTGATGAAGCAGGATTAAATTTAACAGCTGTGCTCTCCTTACAGACCTCAGGAACCATCTACCTGCTTTAGAGCACACAGCCATGCCTGCTCTAGGTCCTGTTCAGGAACAAAGAACAATAAGCTCAGGAAGTAATAACAGGTGAGGAACTGTGACCTTCTGGCTCTGACTCTGCTTCACTGAGGAGGAGCTGAGAGCTGCTCAGTTCTATGAAGTTCTGCTTCAGTCACATACAGCCTCGGCAAAACTCACATTACTGAAGCTGGCTGCTCCCTCGGGGCACTTCCATGCTTTACCACAAAGCTTCAGGAGTTACCACAGCGGGTAATGAACAAATGATTATCATCTGAAGAATGCATGCCCCAGGAGCATGGAGAGGCCAGGCAACAAGAAAGAGGGAAAAAAAAAGAAAAATAATGAAAAAGGGAAGCAAATGGAGTGAGGCACCCAATCTTTCAAGGGACAGCAAAACACCTTGGTACTAACATAGGACCCAGCACAAGGACAAACTGTCCTGACCATTGCAACGTGTAAGGATTACAGATACCTACAATTTAACTCTCCTTCTGCCCTGAAAACAAAGCAAAAAGCAGTGCTAATGAGAGATGCCAGCTGAGCAGCTTTGGAGCCAGAGATTTTGCATACAGCAGGACAGACCAAGGTACACCTTAAGGGTAGCAGCTTATCATGCAGACAGGACTACAGCTTGCCTCACAGAAAACCTTGGCACTGAAAGGGGACCTCAGCATTCACAGTCCACTCCCTGGATCCCTTCAGCTGGCAGTTTCTGATAAGAGCCTGTTACTATCATCTGTGACAGAAGCAAGGGAGCTGACCAGGACACAGGCTGATGGGAAATACTCTGAGATCACAGGTTCACTTCTCATTCATCACCAGAACGATGATGGCAATTTCAGTCCCTCCTCATCTCTACTGAATCAAAATTGGCAGCCAGGAGATGTAAGGCTTTTTCATCCCTGTATTGATGTAGAACCTGTCTATCTCAGTGCCTTTCACACTGCTGGACAGACATGCACTTCAACTGTCCCAGTTAGTTTCTTAAGTAAAACTGGGATTAAAAAACCCCAATCCTACACCACTTGGCAATAGAAGGTTTTATTAAAGAAACCCCACAGGATAATAGAGAGCATTCTGCTTTTATGTTATGGGCTGTTAGCACATGGACCTTAAATGCTGTGTATGGTTATGATCAACTCTGAAAATACAGTGAAAGAGAATAGCAAGGGAAGCTATTTGGAAATTGCACCATGAAATAAAAGATTAGAGAAATATGAATTCCAAACAGGATGTAAATGAAAGGACAATAATTCATCACACCACAATCAAAACAGCGAGAATGCAAGTTTTATGCTATTTACTCTGTAACACTGAGAAAAATAAGTGAACCTGAAAACTTATTTACAATAACAAAGTGGTTTTGCACTGTACATAACTACTGTGCTGACTCAGACCCCTGATTCCTGAAGTACAGATGCTTGTAGGTTTAATCAGAAGGTACAGGTTCACTCAGTCTCCCCACTCCACAGCATAAGCCAACTCAACTGCTCAGTAGCTGGGGCTGAACATACTAGCCCAGGACTCTCCCAACGGAAGCTCTATTCCTCCTTTAGCAACATCTTTGGTTGCCATCAGAAGAGATCACTGATCTGGTAGAGCCACTGGAATGAAATAAATGGAAAGGTCCTCGTTCCCATAAGACATAAAAACCAGTAACATGACAGGGAATACTGCTTTCCAAGGATTCCAAGCAGACCACTGAGCCTCTGCACTTCATGCTTATCTTGAGGGATATTTGCCTGCCTGAAACTTGGGAGCTCCTGGAGAGCTCCTGTATGATGCCCTTGAGCCAGTCAGCTCAGGGACAGACAAGATGCTAGATGCATCACCACAGATGTCGATGCAAGCCGCAAACACATCCTGAACACCAGCTAAAAAGGGTCCCTGCTGCTAGTACCTGAAATAGCTAGGTAAAGCCTGGCTTGGATGAGTTAACACAAGCCACAGGTATTGTGGGGGCTCTTTCCCAAGGCTGAGCTAAGGCTCTCTAGCCTAGTCAGAGAGCAGTGAAAGTCATGGTCCTCACGAGCTACCACATTATGGCCGATTGTGGAGGAACTGGCTGCAGAGAGAAAAAGAACACATTTCCACCCACATCATGAGCTGAAGCAAGGATGGAAGCAACAAGCAAATAAATGAAGTAGAAGGCAGCCAGCATTTAAAGCTCTTCCTGTGAAACCAAGATGTTCTGCAGGATAGTATTTGACCAGGGGACCCAACAGGTGATAGCTGGCAGCAGAGTAAAAGTATGACAGGTAAGACAGTAACAAAATATCCTGAAAAAGAAAACAGCCAACCAAAAGCACCACCTGATCCAAAGGTACTGGCCTTGCATGAACCATTACAGGCCCCTGTGTAGACTGTGGCTCTCTGTGCTGATAGGAGACATCCCACCACAGTAATGGCATAAATTTCCCCAGCGTGGTGTTCACTGAAGGTCACTGAATCTAGAAAGCTCCATTCCCCTGTGGAACAGGACAGTATTAAGAGGCCAAGAGCTTGTTTCAAGTTTCAGCAGCCCTCTGCAACTTCAGCACTGCTGCTGTGTGCTAAACAATGTACCATCAGGACAGGACTAGACTTGACACCTGACTAAGTTCTTACTCAACAGCTAGACAGAATAAGGCAGCTAACAGAGAAAGACCACAGTTCCTGGTTTGTGGCTGGATAGTCTCAGCACACTCTCTCTCCTCAGCACAGCATCAGTAACTACCACTGACACCTACACAGAAGAAAACTTACCCACTTAGCAACTCTGCCACTTAAGAGAAATGTCTGCTGCTCAGAGAGCTGCTTACATATCTCAGTATATCTCAGATACACTTGTAGATATATCATTCCTGCCTATATGCCAGTGCACTCAGGGTTAAAGAGGGAGAATTCAGCTCTTACTGAAACCAGATGATGTCTGGTGACTTCAAGGAGCCCTAGACTACAGTCAGCTCCCTTTCAGGTGACCACTGCCATCTTGTTCTGTGTTTGCACAGCTGCTAGTACAAGCTCATCACAGCCAGTGTCTAAGCCCTCACTATTATCACAGCACAAAATCAATACTGGTACAACACTACACTTAGAATAATTAGTTATTATGAAAGAAGAAGTGGTTTCTAGAGCTTAATAAACTCTTAAGATACCCCATGGTGTTAGCATCCGTAAGAGACAGGACACCTTGTTCAGCCTTCTATCCATGTTAGCACCTTTGGCTTTTCTTCCCATGTTCCATATACACTTCAAAACATATGTAGAGAGCTGGCTTAAATTCTCCTCTTAATTACTGCCAGTTTACACTAGTCAGTCAAGGAGGCTGCACAGGGAAGGGGTAAAGCCAACACAGGAAGTACCAATACAGTTAATCATTTGCCTATTTGAGCTCTGAGAGGGGGAATTTGCAAATGGCTGAGGTTAATAACAGGAATCCATGTAAAAATGGATTTGCATCCCACAGCAGTGTGTGCCACAGGGCACATAGGTGTTTGTCTGAGCCCCAAAAAGGCACGGGACCCCTTGCTCAAGAAATGAAAGGCAATTCAGAGCCGTGTGACTGTGTAACCACAATCCCCTTACTGCTTTTGCTGTAAAAACCATTTCCTTGGGCTTTTTTTCTCTTCTTTGCTGCAGTCTGCCCATCGTGCAGCTGAGCTGCAGCTAAACTGTTGCTACGCTTCAGCTGGAGGAAGAGGGGTAATGGAAAAGGACCTGGACTTTTTGGTTCAAAATGAGAACATGCCAGGGAAGAGAAAGAAGGTAGCAGCTTCAGAGACAAGAACTGGGCCTCAGATGAGTTATCAGGAAGTATCCAGCCTTCCCTTTGCCTTGACCTCCCCTCCACAAGATCACCTTGCTCAGTGCAACACAAACACGTGCCAAAAGCCAAGCCCTGTTTATCACATCAGTTACCTTCAGGATCAGGTGAAACTTCAAGAGCTCTTGGAGCTGCTTGGTTCACACTCGGTAACTCCTCTCTAGCACTTAGAAACCTCAGAATTGGCAGAACATGGGGCAGTTGGACCTTGCATCTCACCCAGCAGTGGAAGTGCAAGAGCTGAACTCTGTTTAAACAAATTTCTAATTTATTTTGCCTGTCTGGCCCACAGGTACAATAATTATACAACCTATGTTCCAAATCGAGCTGGAAGTGACCTAATAATACCAGATTTGATTTATTTTTTAAAGAAATGTCACTAAAATGTGTTAAAATTCCATCCCTCTATTGTTACTATTTTCATTTTTTTTTCAGATAGGCCTACACAAAAAGATGACTTCATTCTCTGAACAAGTACATACACAGCACCAGGAAACGTTGTGAGACAGAATTCCAGCTCTGGCTAGCATCCTCTGATCTGCAAAACCACCACCACATACAATGAAGTTGTCTTACACTCTAGATTCTTTCCAACCTGCTTCCACAGCTGTTGAATAAAAAGTCTCAAGAGAGTTAAAATGGAGAAGCACTATTCATAAGAACTATTCATAAGAACTATTATTTGACAGATCATTTTGTACCAGAGGAGACTGAAATTTCCAACAGACTGACAAAAATAGCCACTGCTTTGGTGAAAACGTGCAAAAATCCTGCCAAAAGCCAACCTCACCCAAAACCTCTAATTTTTTATTTCTTTTCACTGGAGATGATTAAAAGCATCTTACCCTGGATTATGCAGCTCAGTATGGGCCCCTAATAAGAGACTTCATTGCAAAATTGCCATATGACTGAAGGAAACAATGGCTTCTTTATTAATATTTTAAAGGCTCCTGAGGGAAACGCTGTACAGCTGAAATGCCCTCAGTGAAAGGTTCATTGCCATGCTATGCACTTCTGCTGTGTAATGTTTTACAAGCTGGGCTGCCCTGTGAATGGGGAGAGTTAGTTCTCAGCTGGTAGAGGCAGCTTGCATAATACCAGACAAGTTAATGGGTAACAAGCAATGCTGGAGACCTTTGTTCCACCTGTGACACACACAAATTCCACACTAAGCACATTGACGCTTCTGAGGGTTACTCATTGACATGCTTTATTAAATGGCTTGGACTATACCTCGATGCACCACAAAGATTAGTTTAACAGAGCTGGATCCCTCTAATGCCTTCCATCCTACACCACTGCACTATAACCTCATCCCACAGATCAGCTCACTATGCACAAAGGCATTTCCAGAGTGGATGATAGCAAGCACCTTGCAGCACGCCCATGTGTCAAGACAATGCAGCAAACAGGCAAGGAAGCAAGAAACACAAAAACCCCGAGCTGGCAGCTGGCAGAATGCTTCTGCAACAGGACTCTGATCTTATGGAAAAGGTTACAGGAAGCATTTGTTGTGTCTCCCCAGTGCAAAGCAAGGGCTCCCGCTATCCACTCTGAACAGCTTGCTAAAACACCACCCTCAGCTTCTACCAATAAAGGCAAGGGGAAAAGAGGTATAAGGTGTGCTTCTCCTGGCATTATTTAGAATGCCCGACCAAGGACAGCTGGCTTCTAGCAGGTAGAGCACATGCTGCACCAAATGCCCCAGAGCAGCAGAGCAGCACAGCTCTTAACACTCAGAGCATTTAGTTTATACAGAGTCTGAAGAAAATTACACTAGTCTTCATTGCCCATGACACTTGTCCAGACAAACCACATCTGCTGAACTGGCCCAAACTGTCACCACTTAAGATACAACATCACCTTCCATCCCCCCAAGGCTGGATACAGCCAGTCAAACTTTCCAGTGTCACAGCTTGTGTGAGTCTTCTGTTCATCAGACTACCATAGCTGATCTGTACAGCCAGGTGATAGCACTCATTTGCTTAAATGCCTCAGAAGCAGTGAGCCAGTCTCACTGGCGTGAGGCTGAGCAAGGGGAAGAAGAGTCTCCAGCAGAACAGAAACACAGAATCATTATGGTTGGAAAGGACCCTCAAGATCATCTGGTCCAACCAATAGCCCTACAGTGCACACAGTGTACAGTGCACACAGTCTGCCAGTGCCCACTCTCACTCTGGAACACCACTGCACAGCTGAAATTCAAGGAAGTTATAGGGGAAAAAACCCCCACCATCATGACAGCTCTCTCAGGAGACAAGCAAACACCAGTATTTTTTGATAACAGCAAAATCATCCTCCTTCAATAGGTTATCTTCATATCTGTGGATGCCACAAATAGCTCTGAGGCAAGGGAGAAGGCCAGCAGATGACACTCAAGGAGGTCCACACTCCTGCCTGGCTGGAAAGCCGCTGCCAAAGCTGAAAACTGACACATCTCTCTCCACAATACCCAAGGCAGAGCCTGATGGCACCCAGCAGCCATGTGGAGGCACATGCAGCACCCTGAGGAGTCAGTGGAAAGGTCACCCATGGGGATGTAAGGCTGAGAAGGCAGTTGGCACACCCTCCACTCCCATGACAAGTGGCTCAACAGCCCACCCCCTTCTGCAGTTTCACTCACAGCCTAGCAGACACACAAAGGCACATGTAACCACACTCAGGCAGCAACTGCCACATTATTGTCCACTAGAAGAATTAGTCACCTAATGACAACATCTTCCTCAGCAACAGAAGGAAGGTTATTTCACCCTGAACTTAAATTTTACCCATCCTGCAGCAACTCTTTTTTTCATGCATGCTTTACTGAGGGCAGCATCCTCTACCCTTATGTCTAAGTACACAGACACATACACAGGTATGACTATTAAACAGGTTTTAATTATGCAAAGAAACCCCATGAGACAGACTGACTGCCTAAGCACCATGGCACAGGAACACAAAGCCAGCATGGATGGCTCAGACACAGTAGGCTGCACCTCAATGGAGAGACCCTTCAGGTTACCCCAGATGTATGCAGTCAGTCATCCCCAGAGTGTTTTGCAGCAGTACAAATGCCCTTACGGAACTGCTCAAAAAAAACCCAACCCAAGACAAAACCTTGAACTGCACAGTATGAGCAATAATTTACAGGCAGAGCGTGCCAAACCCCAGGAATACTGGTCTTGGTATAACTGCAGGTCTAGGCTACCAGGGTTTTTTTTAATGGTTGCAGATTATGTGGATTCCAGCATAATCTGAAGTACTCAGCCACTTGGGACCCAATGAACTAAGGTGTGTGTACAGCACCACCTCCTGTGGAAAGTTTTACTCACTGTACTCCCAGGGACATAAATAAGGCCTTCACTGGCTGATTTTTAATTTGCTTTCAGACCAACTGTCAAGTAGCCACAAGATCTCACATCAAGTACTTCCATTAAAACTAGTCCAGGAATCACTAATTTCAAGGAAACTTGTTTTGTCTAGAGAATGATGATTCATCAGATCCAATGGTTTGCAAGCTTCTATTTCAACAAGGTGTTCATCAGAAATTTTCCTCAGGTCAAAGACAGTGAGTTGAGAAACAGAATCATTTTTCACCACACACATGAAAGACAAATGCAAACCTGTCTCTAGTCTGTTAAACAGAGCACACACTTGGCACACAAAACATGCCTGTTCCAGTCCTTGCTCTACCTGACTGAGAAGGAAGGAGAATGCAGGAGAGTACTGTAAGGGCTTGCTTGCTCCAAATAGTACCTGCTTTAAATAAAACAGGAAAAAACCCTCATGGGAGGTAGAGTAGTACCTGCTTTGGATGTGGAAAACAAATGCAAACCCCTGCTCTGAACAAATGTCCTATGCAATACTTAGTTGTTGAGAAGAATTAAGAAACTGCTGGTGTAGCCTTCACTCCTGAAACCCCACCATCTCATAGATACTCCCTTGCCATCAGGCTTCCTTCTCTACTTCCTTATCTCCCCATTAAAATGGGAGACTGAGGACAAGGCTGAGAAAAGGGGACTGTTCTGAGCTATTTGTGTCTATCCATTGCCACGTGTGAAAATACAGTTTGCACTCATATGGACACAAAAGCCTACAAAATGAATAAAAGTCTGACCCAGTAAGTCAAAGAGCTCATCCAAGAAGCTTCAAAAAATGTTCACCCTCCTCCTGTATCACTAAACTAGGAATAAATGAAGTTACAGCTTTACTGCTGAAAATACACTGATTTTTCCACAGGGACCACTTGTGTTCCAGGCTCAACTATATCTCTGCTCCTCTCTTGAGCCAAAGTGAGTTATTCATTAATTCTGGTATGCTTTAGTCACTGCCTAAAATGTGAAGTAGTTTGTAGAACAAAGACAGGAGTTAAGGGTCAAACTAGTAGGAGCAAGTGCTGGTATTTGCCTTTGGGGCTTGTTTGTTTGTTTATTCGAGGGTTTTTTTAAGATTAAAAGTGAACTTTCCTTTTTCCAGGTTCATGGAAAAGAGGTCTAACAAAAAAACATTGAAAACCAGTTATACTATATTAAATAAATATAATGTTCTAAAACTAGGTGCACAAGCTGACTCTTACTTAGTTAATGAGTCCTTGTTGGTCCTGAGGCAGGATTTTTCTCTCTTCTTTCCCCAAGTACTCCTTGATCTCTTTTGCAGAGAAAGGTCACTGTCAACTAATTATGAACCACCAAAGTCACCTCGAGTTTGGCTACTAACTTCCGCAAGCATTTTGATCTAGCCCTCCATCACCTAACTCATCTCTCTTCTAAGAAGCCTCCATTCATGGACAATCAGAGAGCAGCTGCCACCCAAAACACTTTCCAAATTTCAGTTATATCTTAAACTGTGAGTGAAGAAAGCTGCAGAGAATGGTGGAGAAATCTTAAAACAAGCAGTATCTTGCCCTAAGGATACCTAATTGGGTCTTCAAGAAAGCACCATTGTGTTCCCTTCTACACAGGAACACGCTTTTTCTGTGCTTCCATAAACAGTGTGCATTTAAGGCCCATGATAGGACAGTAGGTCAACCACATATCTCCCTTCTCAATTCCTTTTTGGTTCTGAAGGTTCAAAAGTCACAAAGCCAATTAATAGACAGAACAACCTATTCAGCTTCCTACTAACAAAGTGGCACCCTTTGACCATCTTTCCTCCAAGGTCCTGTGGGCACTGCTGACCCTTCAGATAGTATGTGTGCCCACAACAGAGTCAAGACTGTCCAGGGACCTCTAATAAGCTGCATAAGTACTCCATGTGCCACCCAACAGATATGGCTAAGGCTTTCTTTGTACAACCTGACAGGGCTCAATTCAAGCTCTGAGATACTGGGACCTCCAACTCTGCAGCCCTTAGACCTGTAAGGAGAAGCTGCACTGGAAATGGGAAGCTCTGGAAGAGGATGATTCAGTCATCAAATATGGTCCAGGTTGTACAGAAGCTCTGAATCAAAGATGTTTACATCTTTATTTATGGTGTATTAGATTGGATCTGTCTGCTTTGGGGCTGTAATAGTTGCCTTAGGCCCACCTCTCTGGTTCACCAAGAGATTCAGAAAGCTTACACCAGAGCATCCTCTCTCCAGGAAAGCTTACTGGGTTTTAGAGGAGTGATTAAGCTATATCCTATTCTGGGGGGACAAAAAAAAAAAAAAACCCAAACAAAACAAAACAACAAACAAACAGAACACAAAACCAAACCACCACCAAAAAACAACCCCAAACCAAAACCAAGCAAACAAAAATCAAACCAAAACAACAACCCACACACACACACAAACCACCAAAATCAACCAACTCACACCACAAAATCCCCACCAATGTCTATGCATTGGGGGAGGTGGGAAAGTGTTGGAAAATTTGTGTCATTATTTGTAATGATGATTCTTCAGTTTGCCTTCTAAAATTTGATGCATTTACTGTTTTGATTTGGAGAAGAGAAACATCCCAGAATCACAGAATCATTACGGTTGGAAAGGACCCTCAAGATCATCTAGTCCAACCGATAGCACTACACTACTCTTACCCCTAAATCATCCCCTGAAGAAACACATCTATCCTCTTCTTAAAAACCTCCAGGGATGGTGACTCCACCACCTCCCTCGGCAGCCTATTCCAATATCTAACCACTCTTTCAGTAAAGAAA